>BQNB010122481.1:0-20277 GCA_026074375.1 Tanacetum coccineum
TTGCATAACTTCTAGTCACGTTCAGATGATGTACTTTTGCTTATCTTGAGACTTGGTGAATAAGCAAGCGTCAAGACAAGGTTCCATCATTTTTCTATGTGGGACAAAACCTCTCTTTCAAATTTCCTAAGATTTCATTCAAAATGACTAATGTTTGTTTTGAAAATAATTACCCAACAATTGTTAGTTTCAGGGTTTAATAAAGATGAAAATATGATGATGTATTTCGTACTACTACTTGTTACTTCAAGGAGAGTTCTCTCTATCCTTAAAGCAATTTCGCCCCCACCGTTCTTTCGAACAATCGTATTTTGGGTTATCGACGAATTGCCTCCCAAGATACAATGAAGCAATGTATGTAGCAATTATCAACACTACACGAGATGGTGATAATCCGGATGAACTACCGAGTTATCAAGGTTTTCAAGACACTACAAATAATAGTTCTATAACACTATTATTTATAGTAATCGGGTATAAAAGAAAGGTTTTGTATGTGTTTATTTTGGTTTTGGATGATCAAAAAACGCAGAAAGAACCCAATATTTATATGCAATCTCGTGGCCATTCAAATAGTCACATTGGTTTACTAAAAGGTGCTATTAGTGACGGTTTAGCGACAGAAAAAGCGTCACTAATCTTTATTGCCAGAAACAGTCGCGATGCTTCAGTCACAAATACCCTATCAACAGATCTAACCGCCACCTTTTCGAGTTGACATGTCTTCTCTATAATAAATTTAATTAGCGACGGTTTTGTGACAGAAAAAACTGTCGCTAATAGCAAATTCGTGGATCAAAACCAAAACACAACAAAACTCTTTATTTTTCTTCCTAAGACTTGACCCAAATTGACTTATGTTTGTTTTTGAAAATAGTTACCCAACATTCTTTAGAACGATAATTTTTCACATCCTATACAACATATCTCACAAATGTCTCTAACGAGGCTTGAATCCACAACCTCTAGGTCTTGTGTCAAGATATTTATCATTTTTTTAAGGCTCGTGCTTTATGAACTAACATTTTTTAATAGTTGTGAAGAAAACCGCATCTTATCTGTTGTCGCACCGTGTAACACTACCAAAGAAGGATTTAGTGACGACAAGAAAATCGTCACTAAAAATAGAAAATTTGTCACTAAACCGATTTAGTCACGAAAATCAAGGTCGTCACTATAGCTCTGTCACAAAGTTAAAAAGTGATGAATTTAAAATTTATCACTAATTAGTGACGATAATGAGTCGTCACCATTTTTTGTTGACATCATTTTACTCAACTTAAATTTGTCACAAATATAGTGAAAGTCGTCACTGAGTAGTTCACTAACAGGGCAATTAACTTTCGTTTGTGAGATAAGTAACGGAAGATTTGTCACTAGTATCTTTTGTGAGATAAGAGGTGGTCAATTTATGCTATAACTGCTACTCCCTCCGTCCCATATTAAATGTCCATTTTGATTTTTTGAAGTTTTTTTTTCAACTTTGACCTTAAATATTTTTGTTTGTGTTATATAATATTTGATGTAAAGTATATAAATGAATTGAGTTTGAAATGTATTTTCATTTGGTATAATTTTCATCAAATATTATATAACACAAAAAAAGTAATTTAAAGTCAAAGTTGAAAAAACAAGACTGCAAAAGTCAAAACTGAACATTTAATATGAGACGAAGGTAGTAGTAAATAAATAACTGGAAAAACTACGAATTTCATTCATGCAATGTGATACAACAAGCAAAAGAACCCGCGCGTTGCGGCGGGGCTAATTTTTTCCCGAATATTTTTTTTTACGTTTCGGGGGGGTTTTTTTTGGGCGATGCGTTATGGCGGGGCTAATTTTTAATATTTTCTTTTTTTGTATGATTCGGGGAAAAAAATTGCGTTGGGACGGGCTAATTTTTTCCCGAATATTTTCTTTTTTTTGGGACGGTTTTGTAAATTTTTTTACGGGAATTTTTGTGTAAGAAAATCGTAAATAGTTAAAAGGTGAGGGTCCGTTTTGTATTTTTTTTTACTTTGGGCCAGATTTTAGGCTATTTTTGGGTTTTTTTTTGGCTAATTTTTTCCCGGATATTTCCTTTTTTTGTACGATTCGGGAATTTTTTTTTGCGTTGGGACGGGTTAATTTTTTCCCGAATATTTTCTTTTTTTGGGACGGTTCGATATCTTTTTTTTGGGCCGATGAATGTAAAAAAGTTGTGAACAATAAAAACTTGACGTGTTTTTTTTGTTAATTTTTTTACGGGATTTTTTGTGTAAGAAAATCGTAAATAGTTAAAAGTTGAGGGACCGTTTTGTATTTTTTTTTTTTTTTTACATTGGTCCAGATTTCAGCTAATTTTGTGCATAGTTTTTTTACATTTGGGCACATTTTATTGCGAATTTTAGGCTATTTTTGTCCGACAAAACGAGTATGTTGTAATAATTTTTTTATATATGGCTTATTGGTTAGGTCCTCACAAGTTTAAAGTGTTGTTTTTTTTTGCTATATGGGTGTTTTTTTAATATAATGGGTTGTACGTTTGTGACCATATCGATTATTTTAAAGTTATTAGGTATCGAAAATATTTCCGCGGGTATTTTTTTTATCTGAATAAATCGGAACTTTTGTAATATTTTTTTCCTCCTACTTTGTGCATACAAATTAAAACAAAAACAAAATAATTTAGAAAAAAAAACCAAAATCGGGCTGGCCCAAAATAAGAGCTCATTACTGTAGCAATGTGACCCACTATCAAAACGACAGTGAATTTGTCCACTAATGTGTAATATATTAATTTTATCAAACTTAAGTGTTATAACTATGCCCCACAACAAAAGCTGTCAATAATCACGTTCCTAACAAGAAAATAAGCCAAAAAAATACTCATATATATCCAATTAAAAATATAAAAGCCACCAATCTTCATTCAAAATGTATATCTAATTATACTATCTTACGTTTATGGTAGTCATTTGCCTCACAAATTAAACAGTAAATCTGATCTAATAATTTAATAATTGAGTGAACAGTAACTATATTATTAAACAAATCACTCCAACATGTTAAACAATGGGGAAAAGGATGTTCTATAAACAGTACCATCTCTCACCCCTGAGCAGAACACCCTTCTTACTTCGCCTATCTTGAAAACCGATATTAAGGACGCTATTTGAGACTGTGGCTCTGATAAATCTCCAGGGCCTGATGGATTCACTTTTGCTTTCTATAAGGAATTCTGGAATGTGGTTAAAAAAGACATTTTAGCGTTTGTTGGCTATTTTTTCACCACTGGTATTATTCCTAGAGGATGCAACACCTCTTTCATCACCTTATTCCTAAAGTTCCATGTCCTATGGTGATTAGCGATTTCCGTCCAATAAGCCTTATCGGGCTCAATATAAGATCATTGCTAAAGTTCTAGAAAATCGATTGGCTCGTGTTATTGATAGCATTATTAGCCCGGAACAATCGGCCTTCATTAAACAAAGGCAGATTCTTGATGGCCCTCTGATGGTTAACGAAGTGATCCAATGGTGTAAACGCAAAAAGTCTAAACTCATGGTGTTTAAAATTGATTTTGAGAAGGCTTTCGATACTATCACTGGGACTTCCTCTTAAATGAATATGCATTCCTGGGGTTTCAATGAAAACATGATCAAATGGACTCCGGTTGTCTCATCTGCCATCGGCGCTCGATTCTTATCAATGGCAGTCCTACTTGTGAATTCAACATCCTTCGTGGTCTTCGCCAAGGAGACCCCTTATCTCCCTTCCTCTTCATTATAGCTATGGAAGGGCTCCACGTTGCTATGGAAGACGCGATGGCTGCTTCATTTTAAACGTGTGCAAAATTAATACCCGTGAACCTCTGTCACTTATTTTTTGCAGATGACGCCTTATTCATTGGAGCGTGGTCAAGGAGTAACATTGTCAGCTTGACCTCCATTCTTGATTGCTTCCACCTTGTCTCCGTCTCAAAATTAACTATCATAAATTCCAACTTGTTTGTGTTGGCGTCACCCTTATTGCTGAAGTTATTTGATGGCCTGATTCCTGGTTGTAACGCTTTGAGGCCCTCCATTCAACAATATTAGTGCTACCCATTGATTGTAATATGGCTCATAATGAGATAGAAGAGTTGGCGGATCTACCCATAGTTACAAATTCGGCCAGATATTACTCCAAAACGTCTCACCTAGTTCAACTACCACAAGTAAGAATCGACTCCCCACAATCCTAGAAAGCTTCTCATTCTATAAACCATTGGCGTGGAAAGAACCCCACGTCAACTCTTCGTGATATCTCTAGGGTTCTCTCAGGTACTATTTTTTTTTTCGTCTACTTCCTATGCCTATTCCGGTGACCAAGAATTGAGGATCATTTAGATCCAACTTCTTTTGGGGTATGACGGTGAACATTAAAAACATCCCTGGATTCACCAGGAACTCCACTCCATCCCTCTAAAGACCAATGAGAGGCCAGTATCGGACGTACATTATCTTTATACCCATGCTAACAAACACAAAGGACTATGAGGAGAATTCTTCAGTAATTTCGACCCCCCCCCCCTTCCATGCCACCCCCCCCCCCCCCCTACAACGATTTTTTTTTTTGGCCCGCCCCCCCTCCCCGGCCCAGTTTTCCTAGGAACAAAAAAATTGTAAAATGGGTTTTATTTTATTATTTTTTATGACCAACCATATTTTACCCCCCCCCCAAATAAACCCCCCCACCCCCGAAGATTCCTTTTTTCATAATCGTTATCATTTATTTAAAAAGCCCCAATTAAAATCCCAAACAAACAATGCAAAAAAATAAAAAACAAGGAGGTTTTTTTTTTGGAGCAGAATTGAGTAGCTCAAATTAATATCATAGCATAGAAAAAGGCTTTATACCCCCTATTACTTCAGCAAAGGCGACGTGAAACAACGGCATCTCTACGAATTTCTCTCTAGGAGTTATGACACTTTGGGATACAGTTCTCCTCCTATACGCAACAATTGATCCAATCGTCTTTATTTCCGTTTAAGCCTTAAACAAATGAAGCTTCGGTTCGTGACTGTTGGAATAATGATTTGGGGTTGGCATATTTGTTTGGTCTCGTAATGTGTGTATGGGGGGGGGGGGGGGGGGGGGGGGGGGGGGGGGGGGGGGCTCATATGGAAATACAGCCCACCTGCTGGATAAACCACCCCCCCCCCAACCCACCACACCACCCCCCTGGGGGGAACACTACAAGATTATGGGTGGAAACCACACGGGTACATTCCCCACCCACTCCTCCAAAACCCTCCCCCCAACCCCCCCAACCCGACCCAACCGTATCCATCTTAAAACCAGCCCCCCCTCACCCCCACCTCGAAACCGGCAATATAAACCCACCTCTCACCACCCCACCACCGCCTCCCAACCCCACCCTCCCTCCCTCTGCGCCCCGACCCCCAACCCACAACACGCCCACCCCCCACACGCCCCGCCCAAAACCCTCCCCCCCCCCCCCCCCCCAACCCACCCCCCCCCCCCAACCAGCTGTTCCGCCCCCCCAGGACGGGGTCCAACCCCACACCGACCACACACACGACCAAAACACTCCCACACCCCAACCCACACACCCGCCCCCACCACTACATTCTAACATTACACAACGACACGTTCCCGACACACAACCAGCAGCCGCAACAAACTACACACACACTCCCACGTCTACCACACACACAACCACCTTCACCACGACCACCATCACCACGCCCACACACAACAAACCAACCACCTAACGCACAACCACCAACACCACCACACCACACCTACCCCACAAAGGGACTGTGAGGGGGGGGGGGGTGGGTCAGTGGCCCAACCAACCCAAACCACACACCAGGGTGAGCGGTTGAGGGGTGGTGGAGGAGGAGACCTCACCCCCTTCCAGCAACCTTCTTCATAACACAACCACCCAAGCACATAGACCCACTTAACAGCCCCCCAACATTCCACTCCCCACCACCACCCACAGCCACCAACTACCCGCCAGTCAGACCCAATCCGAGTGAACCACACACCCCACGACAGAATCCACGCCCAACCCTCGTGCTCCATCTACAACAAGCCACCCACCACCCCCCACGACCCCACCAATCCAACTTCCAACCTCTCCTAAACAAGCATCGACACAGGCGGGTAGTGCGACGCTCCCACTCACCTTCCTATAACCTCCTCAAGAACTCTACTCTTATAATGTGACTCGGACTGATTAGCATAGGGCTCTTGGTATTCGGGCAACTCATCTTTCACTGTCAAAGATTCACGTGGGACAAATCGATGATGACTATCTACCAGAAGAAGGTTCTGAAACTAGATGGGAACACGGACCGATTCCCAAAAAAGTCAATGTATTTATATTGGGCGCTCCCGAGATCGACTACCTACACCTTTCATTTCTCAGTTTTACAAAAGGGTTTTGCTATTTGTAAATTATTGTTGGGTTACAATCAATTATTGCATGAAAACCCTTGTCATTTTTCAAAAAAATTAGTAACAAATGAAGCCCCATTTTGTTTGAAATAATTTAATTAGTCACAAAACAATTTATATACATCATGACAAAAAGGTTATATAACATATAAATGATTCATTAATAAAGTAAGTGTAGAGTAACTTACTGAATAGTTAAATTAACTGTATCTGCAGCAACCTTGTTTTAGGGGTGTTTTTTTCTCTTCCATATATTTCAGGCTCTGTTTGTTTTTAGCTTGGGTTTATTTGGGGGATAGGGTTTAATTATACTATCTTACGTTTATAGTAGTCATTTGCCTCACAAATTAAACAGTAAATCTGATCTAATAATTTAATAATTGAGTGAACAGTAACTATATTATTAAACAAATCACTCCAACATATTAAACAACGAGGAAAAGGATGTTCTATAAACAGTACCATCTCTCTCAATCCACCTCAATGAATCATCACTCTGCACATACAAAACTTATCGACACACAAAACCTCTCACATTTATCCCATCATCAAAATCTAAATGATTGATTTCAAGTAGCAAAACAAAAAAATAACAGTCACGATTAATTTCAAGTAGCAAAACCAAGATCTACATGAAATTTGCAATGATGCTTGGTTTGATATTTCCTACTGTCATAATCATAAATAGGTACCGTTAGTATTCTATATCTACATTAGTAATGTTTTAATTTGTTTAGGTAAAATTGTATTGGGAAGTCGTCGGAGTGCGTTGGATTTTCCGACGAACTTTGTCGCATCGTCTTCACTTCGGCCGCCAATAGTAAGCCTCACCATATGTTTTTTAAGGTTTTTATGAATTGGGGTTTAATTATTTGTTTATAAAAAATGAATCGGAGTTTCCATAGTTTTTTGCCAATTAGTTTTTGTTGGTGGTATTAGTATATTGGTTATGTTTAATTATATATGGGTTTTAAAAGAGGAATGACAATTTGGTCTAATTCTAGATCTTTATGGTTTTTTTGTTCTTAGGGTTATAAAAATTGAAGTGCCCAGATGTAGTGGGGATGATAGCCTAGGACGTAAAAAAAGAAGATAAAGTGGGATAGGCCGAGGGCTACGATCAGGTGATTCCTCATGATAGTTGATAACTTTTAACTTTTTTTGTTCTATACTTCGTTTCTGGGGGTGTGGTTTTGTGTGGTTTTTGTGGTTTTGTGGTTTTTTGTGGGATTGTGGGTGTTGTGTGGGGTGATTTGGTGGTTTTAGTTTTTTTTATGGGGGGGTTTGTTGGGTTTTTGATGGTTTGGTAATTTGTGAGTGGTGTGTGGTTGTATTGGTTGTTTGTGGGTTTTTGGGTTGTGGTTTTGTTGTTTTGTTTTTGGTGTTTGGCCAATATAAGCCTCACCATAAGTTAATTATAAGGTTTTTATGAATTGGGGTTTAATTATTTGTTTATAAAAATGATCGGAGTTTCCCAGTTTTTTTTTGATTGATTTTTTTATTGGGGTATTGTGTGTTATTGAGTGTGTTTTTTTGGGGTATGTATGGTGTTGTGGCTTGTGGTTTATGTTTTTGGTTTGTTGGGTTTCTGTTTTTGATTTTTGGTTTGATTTTTGTTTTGGTTTTTTATGGGTTTGTTGTAGGGTTTTGTTTGTTTTTTTTTTTGTTGGGATGTTTGGATGAGGTGTTTTGTTTGTGGTGTGGGTGTGGTTTATAGGTTTTGGTTGGTTTAGGGTGTTTGGTTGTGGGTTTTGGGGTTTTGTTTTTTTTTTTTTTTTTTTTGTTTTTGTTTTTTATTAATTTTTGTACTAATTTTTTATTTTTGTAGTTTTTAATAATCTAATTTTATATAATATATTATTTATTAATATTTAGTTTGTTTTTATTTTTTTTTTTTAATTTTTATTTTTTTTTATTTATATGTATATTTAATTATTATAAGTAGTTTTTTTATATATTATTTTATTTTTTTTTTAATTTTTAATGTTTTTTTTTTATTATTAGATTTTTTTGTATATTTTTTTTTATTTATATTTTTGTATATGGTTATATTTTATTATATATGGTATGAGATTTTTTTTTTTTTTAAAATAAAATTCCCGCCAACTAATTAAGTAAGGAGTTAATACGTCACGACATGGTTAATATGTTTACATTAACTAATGGAAAAATACACAGAGGGAATGACCCATTGTACTAAATCAAGATCTAAAAAGGTTTTTAATGATTCTTAGGGAATATTAAAAAAATTGAAGTGCCCGAAAAGCCCCGGAGATAGTGGGATGATAGCCTAGGACCTCAACCAAAAGCAGAGTAAAAGGGGGATAGGAGCCGAGGGCTCACGATCGATCTTCCATCATGAAAGTTAGATAACATTCATAACTTTTTTTTTTTGTTCTATAGCAATCTTTCAAGAAATCTAATTTAGCGTAACTAATGATTCGTTTATAAATTCAATTAGTGGTACCATAAGTTTGAATAAAGATACAAATAGTAAAGTTCTTACTGTACTAAAGCTACTCACCGGCATGACATGTCATAGATGAAAGGGAGTAATGAAAGGTACTTCCTCATATTTTTTGCTAAACCCCTAATGGATGATGATCATCGAAACCACAATATACATAAAAATTTTTAAATATAAAATAGGGTTATGGTGCCTTACATAGCTGTCAATTTAGCAGGAGGTATCAT
Source organism: Tanacetum coccineum (assembly GCA_026074375.1). Classification (NCBI taxonomy): domain Eukaryota; kingdom Viridiplantae; phylum Streptophyta; class Magnoliopsida; order Asterales; family Asteraceae; genus Tanacetum; species Tanacetum coccineum. Next base: position 9,145 of record BQNB010122481.1, read on the forward strand.
TCATGATTGCGGACAAACCATGCGATACCCCAAGCCTATGTAGGCTCTTAACATGGTTATTGAATATGTTATTCCACTTAAAACGGAAGTATCCACTCACATTAAATAGTCCATCAATTCTATATCTAATAGCTAAATTTTATGTGTCCATAATGGGAGATGTACACATCAATCATATGTATCTCCTTCTTATCGAATCCCTAGAACTATGGCTTTTTAACGCGGCTATAATAAATTACTTTCCATTATTTAGCAAAATTTTACAGTAGCAATGTGAATCGAGTCAGTTAGTGAAACTTCCATACCTTTTAGGTTAATAGATTTGGATATGCTATGTTTAAGCTACTTATTGTAAAATATGTTATCTGGTGTCCAAGGGTTAATGTCCCGTAGTTATTACATTGAAACAGTTTAACAGGCAACGGATACATGCTTATTCGTATATAAACAAGTTCAATAAGCAATACTAAATTCATAATTTTAAAATCAATTGTAGGATGTTGTTATACCACACTCGAAACAAGTTGCACGGTCATTGCATTTGTGGAATAGATTACATAGTTAGACAAGTGTTTTTTGATAGACTGAAAAAACCATATTTCTTGCTACAGTTACGTCTTAAGTCCGGCTTGAATGTAGAAAGGTTTAGTGAAAGATTATACTTAAAAATAATGTCAGATTTAGTGGTTCATATTCAATGATATTTCATGGTTCTTTGCAACATCAGGTGGCAAAGGATGAGGACATCTAGATGCTACCGTTGCTTGTGATAGGGAGATTCGCTACATGTAACATGTAATGTAGTAACATTCTCTCTGTCTTTACATTCTTTTTGTTCGTAGTGAAACTTTTCTTTATCATTTATACTAAAACCTCTAACTACGGATGCTATTGCCTCGATTTAACTGTTATATTTGGTGTCTATCAAAAAAGAAAACCTTAGCCCAACAAATGTACTTATAATGGTCTCTTCTTCGTCATTACTTTTTGATAAGTGTATTTTCTTACTATTGGCGATCACCAGCTCACCCCATATGAAAGTATATCGCTTTTAAAATCATGTTGTTTTATATGGATAGTTTTCATCAACATTTGGTGTTTATACTTTTATGAAATTCTGTAGGTTCTAGCCTAATGATGGCGAACACAGTTGCTGGCATTCCCTTACTACTACTTTACTGAAGTTAACTTCTTACTATTATTACTCGTACTCTATACTTTAACTATACTTGGGGTAGAGTGGTGAAAGGGTAATTAGGCTTCACAGTACCAGCCAAAATGTCAAGAAAAGTACTCCTGACACTCCTGCAAATGCATCGCTCAGTAAGTACTCGGGAATTGGGCAGACACCAATCGTATTGCGAAAACAGAGTACGTGTTGGAAATGCAAGCACTTGCAGGGATGTCTGCAATTTGGGTGCTGCTTCAGATAGTAGCAACAACCATAAAGCACTGGTATATTTAATAGTTGCTAATTGGATATAGTATGACCCGTAAAACAGGATTGAATTTCACAAACGTAGTTGCCATTATAAATTTACAAAAACAAATGACATATGCTTTTAGAACTACTGTCTTTAACAACTTAACGCTCCTCTACCTTAAAAACTGGCCTACACTGATTACTCTTCCCATGTTAACTATTTGTGACGGACGAACGTGCAGAATAAACATCAATCACATGGTGGTTCCCTTGTAAACGTTGATCATCTAACCTTCGCTGCTCAAGGAAAACTTGCCTTCGGGTGTGTTTGTGAAGTTACCGCATTAGTGGCATACCAGAGTATACTCATTGGTAGCGATTTTCTATTGTAGCACATGTTGCGAGAAGGTTTCTAGCAAACTGGAGTGGACAAAGGAATCAGTCCAATGCGGGTATGTAAAGAATAGTCCTAAAAGTAACATACAGAAGTAAGAAATCAATTATAACTTTGAGATATAAATTTGTTATAGGTGTTGCCCTAAACAAATTTGATGACAGAGAAACTCCAACAACATATTATACAAGTAATATAAATAGATTTGTTTAGTATTTGAAATCAAACAACCTTCAGTAATGAAGTTGCAACATAAAGAAACGTACTAATTATAAAGCGATGACTTTACTGTAACTACTTAACTCAGATGGTATATGATAGTTTATCTTTAGAAAGTGTAATAAAAGTTAGATTAAAATTAACAAACCTGTTCGAAAGAAATCTCAAGTTATTTGGACAAATAATTGACTTAGGAATTTTCTATTAACTTTTTTTTTGCCGTTTAGACTATATAGCTGCTACAAAATGAAACTTCACCAAGAAAAAGTTAAGTATTGATTTTAAACTTATGAAATTTGTTGAAACTTACTATCTGATGTTGCGGAATTACACTTACAAGTACGCAGCATTGAATTTCTAATTGCTAGAAATTCTAGGTTGATTGCATGACAATGACAACAGTATTCCATATTTAAGATGGGAAATGAATTACATTATAAGCACAAACCAAGAGATGGTAAGTCATGCCTGTTTCTTATCTTCCTCTTATCTTCTACTTCTCTTCCTCTTTTCTTCTCTCTCTTCCTTCTTTCTTTGCTGGGGAGTGGCTTAACATCCGTATGACATGTGTAATCGTAAAAACATTTCACGTCTCATAGTCTGATTTGTGTGGTAGACTTAGAATACGTGTGATGGTTTCGATACACACCATTTGTTCTGATTATAATGCTTATTACTATGAAGTACCAGTTTCACACCAACAACCACTAGGAGTCTTAAAACTTCAATTTACTACTTTGAAACACAAATCAATCAGAAAAAAACCTTCAAAATGAGATCTCCATTTATAGTTTTGAATGATTATTTGATTTACAGTTTTCATTTTGTTATAGCTTTCAAAACATTGAAGGTGTATCTTGAAAAGGAGGACAATGATTAAGTGTTTGTGGTGTGGACCGTGGAATATTGCCGCATCAATGGTTGTTACAGGATCCGACCATCAACGAGAAAAAACTTCTTGAAGTACGTTAGCTGCCAATATATCATACAACGAAATACTATTACTATCGGCTGATTTCTCTGTGTTGAGCACCGTACACGCGCACACACATATAACCAGATGTTTTAAACTTTGGCTCATAGAATTTCTTCGATGGCATACATGGTTATGGAAGTAAGTGAAATTCGTACACCTAATTACTTAATATATCATTTCTCTGCTATTCTGTTTTTTTAATTGCCATTTTGAATGTTGTTTCAGATCCTCGAAAAAGTGCAGAACTAAACAAGAACCGTAGTAATGGTGGTAAGCCGCCAGCTGAGACGCATTATAATGTATATATTTGTACATAATCGTGGAATTTGAACACTTCCATGTTATTGAGGTCAAAACGTGGAATACTGTCCATGAAGTCCGTTCTGCTAAAATTTATCACTAATTAGTGACGATAATGAGTCGTCACCATTTTTTGTTGACAACATTTTACTCAACTCAAATTTGTCACAAATATAGTGAAAGTCGTCACTGAGTAGTTCACTAATAGGGCAATTAACTTTCGTTTGTGAGATAAGGGACGGAAGATTTGTCACTAGTATCTTTTGTGAGAAGAGGTGGTCAATTTATGCTATAACTGCTACTAGTAGTAAATAAATAACTGGAAAAACTACGAATTTCATTCATGTAATGTAATACAATTTTATCAAACATAAGTGTTATAACTATGCCCCACAACAAAAGCTATCAATAATCACGTTCCTAACAAGAAAATAAGCCAAAAAATACTCATATATATCCAATTAAAAATATTAAAGCCACCAATCTTCATTCAAAATGTATATCTAATTATAACCAGGGATTGTTTAGAAAGTGTCATGAGGGCACCGATTAAGTGTATTAATTCAAAATAAAATTTCCTTTTAAACTGAAAAATACATTTAATACATGGTAATTAAAGTTGTAAAGGGACATTCTATTTATGAAAGACTTAAAATCTTCAGCTAACAAACTTACTAATTATGGAATACCCACTAGCAGGAATCGAACCCAGGATTCCTAAGTGAAAGCACAAGATTCCAACTGCTATACTACAATGGACTTTTGTTAATTTATTGAACAACAAAATACATATACAAGATTTGCATTTAAACTTCTTAAGTATGAATTTCAAAAAGCAAAACTCTTATTCAAAACAATTCGCCTCCAAACAACATTCGCCTTCAAATCATTGTTTTACGCGGGTACCATGCTAGTTTAAACCAATGCACCGAAAGCATTGGTTAAACAAACCCAAATAACTATCATTATGGGAATTAAATCATTTTTTACTACAAAACAAGGGTTGTTTTCTGAAAAGCTTTTTAAGAGCATCATTGGGATTTGGGTATGTTATGGGTTTAATGTTGTAAGAGCATAGGGTACCATAACTTGGTAACACCACTTTTTGGGGTGCCACGTCATCTTTTTCACATTCAATTCACATCTAAAAAAATCCAGGTAACCATAACTTGGAGTTAACACCACTTTTTGAGTTTAACTTTTAATTTTTCATAACACCCCCTTAAACAAACTAAAATATTTCATTAAACAATATTACACATTACAATACTTTTAAAAAACATACGGAATTAAAAAAACATACGAAAATAAAAAAACATACGAAAATAAAAAGACCACGTTGGTTTCATCATCATTAGCATCGATTTCAAACACGGAGAGTTGACGATCTTCATTATTTTGATTCATTTTTGTGTGTAGAGAGTGTTTTGTGTTTTTTTGTGTGTGTAATAAAGTTGAGTTTTTTTTTTGGGGTAGTATAATAAGGTAAAATAGAAGAAAAAAAAAAACAAAAAAAATTCAAAATTTGAAAAACCTAGCTGTTTATAAACGTTGGTGGTGGGGGGGGAGTGTGTGGGGGGGGGGGGTAAAAAGATTTTTTTATTTTTTAAACGCCAATTTTTTCGGTTAACTCGCACCAACGCCTTACCAATTTTAAATCGCCGGTACCGTAACGCCGGCCACGGCGTTAACGCCAGACCCAACGGCGTTACGGTACCGTGGGCTCTAAACAAAACGGTGTACGTGTTATGCAACATTTTAGTGTTTATTTTATAGAAGATGAAAATAAGAAGGAAACAGGTTTAAGAGTGTTTCAGTTTTCATAGTTACAACCACACATAACTTGGAGTTGTTACATGACAACACTTATTGGTAAGTGTTGGGGGGGGGGCCCTCCATAATTCGCCAAAAAACATCGATTTTTAGTGTAAATTTGACCTCTTTTTTAAAGTGCACCCCACCACAAAATCAAATTGCCCCCCATGTTAAAGCAAAACAGTGTAAAAACCTTATATCTCCGTCTTCATCTTTGTGTGCAAAACGACTTTTGTCAAGAAATATTTTTTTGCCCCCCGTCCTCTAACTTCCTGGTTCCGCCATTGTTGGTAACTGATGCTCGTAATTCATAAAACAAAATACATGTTCGAAACTAGTTTTTTTCTATGGAAAGAAGATCAGTGAGAAAAACCACTTTTCTTTCCTATAACTACGTTTTAGTAAACTAACTTACAATGTTTTCTACTTCCTTTTTTCTATACAGTAGTGTCAACACATTCCTAAGATGCTGCACCTTGGCACCAAAGAGTCCCCAATAAGAAATCTGGCTGAAAATGTTTTTAACCCATTTGTTCTCGTTCGAATTATCTCCAAAACATGATTTGACTTTATTATGTGTTTCCACATGTAACCAATGTTCCCTGTTGGATTTTTTCCAGAAAAAATTGCTGCTAGTATATGTTGTGCGACATTTCTGTAGTTTTGTGACTGTTCAGCTGTTATAGTTATGCTATTCATGGCTGAAAGTTCCTGCTGTTATACAAGACTACAAGAGTATAAATGCGTCCCTATATAAAAAGAAACCCGACTGATAGTAATAGATCGAATTTGCCACCTACACCTGTATGTATCCCCAAACTACTGAACTAGTCAGGTAGCAACTTAAGTTATATATATGCATTTACCTAAGGTGGTTTAAAATAAATACATGAAGCAAGTTTAAAACTTTGGACAAGAAAATATTTGTCTGATGATTTGTTCTTGTTCCATCAGATCATAAGGATAAAAACCATATACTCTACCTACATACTCACCTCCTCTTCTTCTTTCTTCGTTTGACTTTTTTCTCTAGATTGACTATCTTATAGCTGAGAACGGATGATGATGATGATGATGATGATGACACTCTTTGATATTTATGCTCTTCTGAAGTTGGCTTCTTACTTGGATGTATACTTCGATTTGTAACACTCGAATTTATTTCTTCTACATGTTGTTGCAATGCTGCTTGTGCGTCAACATACTTTTCCATTGTTCAAAGAACGAGAAAGCTGGTTTTAACTGGCTTCCGGGAGATGGTGGAGGAGGTATTGGTATGTTCAACCACTTCTTCACAGTGGGTTTTTTAATTGCTGAATCAGTTGAGTGTAAATTTATATGTTAAGTGGAGTTTGGTGTGTTTATAAAATAAACATATAAACTACATGGCACACGTAAACGATATTAACAATAGATAACATAGATTGGGCAACTTACTTAGTCCATATACAAGGGAAAACAAGTTGGAGGTGATCCAATAACAAAAGAGAGCCTGCAGAAGTTTTGAGATTTAAGATATATCCAGATTGCCACATGAACCATTTAATAAGTATAGGTTCAATTTATAAACCAGAATAATAACAAGAAAATATAGCTTTAAAACTTCCAAGAAATTAAATGGTTTATATCAAAAGCATTGTGTTGTAAAATTAAGTTAAAAATATGCTTTCAGACCAAAAATAGTTTAAAAGAAATATATAGTAAGAAGTCGTGATATATGCACCTTTGGAAAAGCTGCAGTGAAGGGAACACTTAGAGCAGCTAAAGCCCTTTGAACATTTTTCATAGTTCCACCAGTAGGATTGCCTTCCAAACCTTCTTGTGTGTTAAGCTGAGGAACACAACATAAAAGTATCATAAAGGTATAAAATTTGATCATATATAAACTGCAATGAACCAAAATACTTGTGAGTTTATGGTAGACTCCCAGCTAGCTAATGAGGTTTAGATGAAGCAACTGAATGTTTACCTCTATGTTTACCCATAATGTAAAAGCAGCCAAACAAGGAAGTAGACAGAAAGGATCAGCTGTTGTAAGATCGAGGAACCAAGACGCCCCACCAGTTTTAAAAGATGGAACTTTTTCCACCATGTTCTGAATCTGAAAAGTAATTTACTTCTATAAGATTGGTACTTTTCATTAACTGTTATAACAACGGATATAAACTTCATAACTTACAGCTAGGAAAAAACTGACAAGGACGGGGCCTTGGATGAGGAACCACTTATAAGGAGAGAACAAGCTAGTGAGACCATGCCTGCGTACATATTAAGTTCCATAATATCAACTAAATTGAGTATATATAGTTAGTAACCGACTCAAATGATTGTTTATTGCAATAGAAGACATGAAAAAGTGCTTACTCCTTGCATAGCTTCTGAATTCGTTCCTGACCTTCATATTCACTTATCCCCTGAGAAAGGTACTTTAGAAATTAACGACATACCTTTGAAACAGGTTTACATTGCCTACTTTAGCTAATACGTAGTAATGAATTAATCACTTCACAACTTCAATAAATAAGCATTGAATGAAGAAGAATATTGAAGGAAGTTCATGACCTTCCTTAGCGTTCTGGTTACATCAAATATAATATATGGTAATGTGAAGTTTTATACACCTGTAACAGAGAAGTTTGATGTCCATACCTCATCTAGCACCTCCTGTTTAATATCCTGCAATTTTGGCGCTATAATCTGCGTAAAATATGCAATATGTCAAAAAAAAACCAATGGTACTTTTTCGAATAAAATTTTTAAGACATCAATCACTAAGCAATAAACACAGACTGGTTACTAAAATCCTGATCAAAGACCAAACTGTTATTGCAAAAGTGAATTAGCAAACAAAAGATGGAGCTCTCACAGCTAACTTTGACATATCCTTTTGAATTTTAATCGAGATTGGAATCGACAGCGTTCTAATAATAACGGTTGCTATTACTATGCTTGCCCACCTGAAACATATATTGATACATATAAATTATTCTTTTATTATACATACCAGAATGGATATATAAGTGTAAATGTTGTAATTTCATGATATATAATTACCAATTGAGACCAGTGAAGTTGTGAATTCCATCAAACGCATACTGAAAAGCTGCAACCGGTAGCCAAGAATCGGCAGCAGCAATAGCAACTTCACTAACTGCAGCTTGAGTGGACATGTTTCTTCTAGGTAACAACAACGCAAAACCAGTTGATGCTGTTATAGGTACATGATTACTAAAATGAGACCATCTTGGATCTCGAAGACCACTCACACTATACCATCGAGTTTGAAGAAAAGACCCGTAATGCAGATGATTTTTTCGATGTTCTTCTTCTTGTTCGTGATTATGAACATAATAAGAAGAAAGTGATGGGTTTGTAAATCGTTGTTGAGCGAAAAGTAGTCTTGCTCTTGAGGTAGAAGTGATGATACCACGCCTGATCATGTAAGCCATTGCCTCTTACATTATAAAGCGAAATGAATATATATACACGAGAATGTGAGATTATTATGCATGATTCACGAACTTTAACTAAACTTACAGTTCCGACGATGAAAAGGGTTTACAAAATTTACTTACAGTTTTTGAGGTAAGATACGCCGACGACCACTTTAGTGGCCCATGCTCACCATATCGAGCCCAGAAACTCAAGCCCACGAATTTTTGAACTATGAAAAAATGAAAACGATTCAGATGATCAAAATAGGTGGTGTTGTGTGATATTAAATTCCAAAATAAGCCAGTGGGATCCGCAAGGACGATGCATTTCACTGAAGAGAAATGATACATTCACATACCAAATCCACACAATGATGTGCATGAAAACTATTGGTAGTATCTCTCTTTACTTTTATTCTTTTCGTATATATACATCCACAAATTAACTTATATATCATTTTGTGCTTTTTTTATAACTTATGTGGATGTAACATTACTCTTAATTGAATTATATTATTTTGGAATTTTCTAACCAAATCGATTTTACAATGTGATTGGTTACTAAAAGTCAAAATGAGATCTTAATCTGGTCAAAAAAATAAATATTCGTCTAGTTTATACAATGTGATAGAAAAACATAAATAATTTTGTAAAAAAAGGCTTAACAAAGGAGAATGTAATTAATAAAGGTTTAGTTGTTAAATTTTAATAAAAATATACTTATCAATTTTCATGTTATTTTAGTAACTTTATAAACTTATTTTTTACCTCATATTCTTTATATTTTATAAAAAATACAACAAGATGTTATTGTTATATATATTAATATATATTAAACTAATGTATTTGCACGAAATCATAAATATAAAAAAACACTAGTTATTGTAACATGCAAATGAATACACGAGATTGTACATATAGAAACGACTCATGTTATTATTCTTTATGAGATTAAGTAAGGATATCCGAAAAAAAGATTATTTTTAAACTACCCGCATTTAAACTCATGGTTTCCTCTTTATATGCTTAACTCGCGTACGGGGTTAAAAATCGGTATAAATCTATACTACTTATAAAACAAAAACATCTTTCTCTCTTTATTAATGCACAAAAAAAAAATTAAGTAATAAAACTTATTAAGCTTATGGTACAATCTTTAAATATAACTTGATTTTAAGTAACACATATCATAAAGCTTATGATATAATCCTTAGATGCACAAAACTTATATAGTTTTTAAGTAATACAAGTTTTAATGCTATGTATACAACTATTTAATGCATCAATGCACACATATAATTAATGTTATAATTAATGCTATTATTAAAATACCTCATCACTTTAAAGTATAATTAATATAATACATGGTACAAACCAAACAAGTTATTAGTCAATAATACCAGAAAACCTTTCTTCTAAGCATTTGTAAAAACCTGCAAGCCAAACCAGTGTTTTAGCCTTTTCATATAATGAACGCGAAAATTAATCATTCGATTGTATTGATTATTATTACAACAATTAATTAACATTAAACATCTTGTATTTAAGAACACTTTTTATAATTACAATCATTGTATGACAACGACTCGAAATTTATGATTACATTTTCCCTTTTTGATTATTAAATTTTGGAAACGCAAAATATAAAAAAAGAAGGTGTATAAAACGGAAACGAAAAATGTGAATGTCGCGTGTATCTAAAACAAAGTTTTAGAGAATCAAACATACTTCAAAACGCGATTTTTGTATGCATAATACAAAATGACACACATCAGCTTATCATTTCTCGCCACGACAACCGCTTTGGTACTAGCAACGCTCGCTATTATTATATGAAATATGTTCCTCATAGTTTCATACATAAAGTTATCCAGCATAAAAATCTAGCTATATGTAAAGCTATTGTAACGGAAAATAATGATCGGAAAAATTATTCGCCAGAAATCATGATTGCAGGGTACCCGCCGCTGCAACACGCTGGTACCCTGCTAGTTATTATTAATAGGAATACAAATATCAAAATGAAGGCACAACCTCACACGTTAGTGTGAGATAAAAATAAATACATAAAATTCTACATATTACAATGACACATATTTTTTTCAAGGTCGTTATGTACTACTAAACACACATAATGTCTGAAACATGATAACTAAAAATTCAGTTAAAAAAGTCAAATTTCTTTGTGCGACAAAAATCTATACAAAATATCAATCGATATTAACATATAATAAAAAACTAGTTTCATAGCCCGCCCGGATGGGCGGGGTAGTTTCATAATCTTACTTAACGAATTCTAATTGGACGTAAATAAATCATCAATAACGCAAAATATCTTAAACACAAAAATTGAAATGTTACCAAAAGGCCATATTTACTTATTACTCATTTATATGGTGTACATGCAATAAAATTGGGAGTTGTAAAGCAGGAAAGCCACCTGAATCATTTGTCAAACGCAACGTCATGCCTTCTGTGAGGATACATGTGCCGTTATCTCAACAATCCTGTGTTAATATAAATACTTGTAAGATTAGTTCATTTTGACAGGAATTATAAAAGAAAACAATAT
>BQNB010122482.1:0-20276 GCA_026074375.1 Tanacetum coccineum
TATGGCTTTACATCTTTTTCATTATACACAACCTCCAGATCTGTTTTAAATCCCTTGTTCATATGTCATTTAAAATCTACAATTGGTATCAAGAGCTAACTGGGGGTGTATTGTATTCATGCGTGTTATGTTTGTTTTTTTTGTTGTGGTGATTTTTTTCTTAGCTTATTTGACAAGCTTATTCTTGGCTTATTCATATTCGGCAATTTTTTTAATCTTTCTACTTCGTTTCCTTTTTGAAATAGAATTTTTTTTACTCACAAACGTTTTTAAAGTTTTTTTTTGTTTCATATAATATTGTTGTTGGAATTAAGGAAACACATCTTTGTCTTGTGTCTCTTCAAATCAAACAACATTTTTTTTGTTTCTTCACGTCTTTTGTTTTTTTTCGGTGAAGACAAATACAAGATCGAGTTCAACCTTCGCAACCAAACGAGTTCAACCTTGTGACACAACCGATCTAGTATCATCGATCTAGTTGTTTTCTATTGGAACCGAACGAGACCACCAAACTAAACCACCGATCTAGTTGTTTTCTTTTGGAACCGAACTAAACCACCGATCTAGTTGTTTTCTTTTGGAACCGAACGAGACCACCGAACTAAACAACCGATCTAGTCACAACGACTTGGAACCGATCTAGTCACAACGACTTGGAACCGATCTAATCACAACGACCTGGAACCGATCTAGTCACAACGACTTGGAACCGATCTAGTCACCTTACAACTCGAACTGAACTAGTCTTCAGTATGAACCGATCTAAACCTTGTCTTGTGTGAACCGAACTAGTCAAAAACCCTTTAGGAACCGAACCAACTCAAACACGGACAAAATCTACACGTTTACGTTGTTTTTTCGGTTTTACGGTTTCGTGTGACGTTCAAAGACGGGACTTAAGACATACACCATTACGATCGTGAACTCGTTTCGATCATCGTGGTATATTCGGTTTTTACCGACGATAAACGGATCATCCCGCACGAAGAAAAGTTCATTCGTTGTATTTCTTTTCTAAATTCAAACGTAGAAGAAAATGATTTTGGTGGGAATTTAATCATTAATTACCAAGTTTCACAATTTGGCACATGCAACCCCTGGAGGCTTATTACATTTACACCATTAGTCCTTTGTTGAATTCATAGTCCTTCTCGTTGAAATTTCTTTGCACCGTAGGTCCTTATTTCATATAATTCAATCGTTAGTCCTCAAAAGTGAATCGTTTGTGCACCGTTCATCGTTTTAAGCTTATTTTTCGCCAACAAAAGCTCACGTACTTCAATTTCAACAACGATTTCAACATCTAATTAATTATTGTTTCACGGTTTCTTCTTGATTTTGTAAAATCCCGTGAAAGATTCCATTCTTTTCTCGGTTTAAATCCAAGACTTGTAAAATCCCGTGAACATTAATTGATTTCAATCCACAACAACAATCACTTTACCTACTTAAGATCCGATATCCATTCACAACTTCATCAAAATGTCAAATACCAATATGCAAACTCAAACATCAAGTGTTCTTCAGAATTTAGAATGATCACAGTTCTTGTGTTTTACTTTCTAAAGTTCAAGAGTAGACACAACTTTCAGCATTAAATGCATGAAACAGTCTTCGAACAATTCCATTGTCACAACTCAAAGTTTCTCCATTAGAAACTTTACAAGTTTTTGGATATACATTGCCTTATCTTCAAGAGAACATTTCTCTCATGACCTTGGATTTCTAGGAAAATCATTTTACCAAAGAAATAATTTCTCAAAACTGATTGTTTAAGACTACTTTGACAAAAAACTCTTGTACAACGTTTGAAAGCTTCCAGTTCTGAACATCAAAGCTGCGTATGGCAGAATTATACAAGATATGATGTCAAATCATTTTTAGATGCAATGATCTTTAACATGGATTCCCTCCGGGAAATACATGCCTTGAGTTAATTCTTCATTAACAACGAATGACATCTTGTTGAAATCAAAAGATCGTTGATGAAGAACACAAGAAGATCATTCAAATCAAACCCAAGCATTGAATTCTGTATTCATTAAAAGTTGATTTATGGTGTCAAACAAAACTTTGTTCTGAGAAAGAAGGACATTAATTCTGAGACTGCATCCAGCAATTACAGCAATAAGGAATGCTGCTTGAATTCTGAAAAACACAAGATGTTCATGCAATCAAAATACAAGATGTCAAGAAAAAGAAAGATGCATGGAGTATTTTTCCGATCTCTTCATTCACACCTTCAGTTCTTTCAAAAAGATGGACATTAAAAGGCAACACGTATCGAACTTGGATTCAAACGGCACTTCATGTCAATCTTTGTTCAAGATGTTGATAATTTTACAAGAAACCAATTGCTCTTCTTAACGTAGATTCAAACTACAAATGCACTTAACATAAAGATGAATTTCAAGAAGATGGATCCATGACAGCCTTTTGGGTGGTAAAAAACCAGTTCCAAAAGTTCATCGATTCAAAGTTTACATTGGATTATGACAGTCAAATGACAGACATGTACTTTGTTGAATACACTGGAATCGAGGTTCAACACTTCAGAGATACACTACTCCAACACCTGGGTAATGTTAAGAAGGTCTGTTCGCTGTGAGAGGAAAACGTCATCAAAGACAGTATGAAAGAAGGGTGAAAAAAAAGACAGAGATGATGGCATGAGGAGTAAGATTGATAGGGTGTTAAGCATTGGATGCTGATTTGGTTGACACAGGAATAGTAAAGCATTAGGACAGACTTCGCAACAGTTAAAAGATGACACAGCTGGTCTGGCAATGATACAATATGCTGATGAGCAGATATCAGACCCATATATGACGAAGAGCCAATGGCTGAGGTACAATTGACTGCTCAATGTAATATCTTTGCTATAGGACAACATCATACTAGCAACCTGAAATCATTAATGAAGGCAGGGTTGACCAGTATCCTGAAAAATGTCAATTAAAAGTCTTATGCTTGATTCATCACCTGATAACCAAACAACTGAATACTCAAAACAATCACTCGAGTCTGAAAAATATTTTGCTCAATTGAGACGTTGCCCAATTTTCAAAAAGATTTTTCAAGATGGAAGACATATTGTATTGCTCTTCGAACTTAAAATATCAAAATCAAGCTTTTTAAAAAATTGGGGCAACATGGTACAATTTTGAATGAAACACGTTTCAATAAAGCCAAGATTGAAGGAAATTGATGTCTTGAAACAATGAAACATCGATAATGAGAACCATCTAGTGTGGCTTAATTACGTAAGGGAAAATGAGGGACTTTGAAACCAACATTACAAAGATTTGTATGATTCTATTAAAATTATGAGATCTAAGACTTCAGAATAGAACCACATCTTTGTTGCTATTAATGTGAATTAAAAGCTCAGATTCAGGAAAATGGTTTTTGCAATTGCTGCTTTAAAAAATGACCTTAAGGAAGTTTAGAAGGAATGTGTAGATAGATACTAAGTTTGATAAAACGTCAGTTTTGGGGAAACGGTTTTACTTCAATAAGAAACCAATCAGTTGGTTAGACAAGCCAGAATGCGTTTAATTTAAAATCTGAATAGGGCTTAAAATGTACTAAACAACGGTTTGCCTCCCAAGTTGATGTGAATAAGATTTGTCCCCCAACAACTAGTCAATTCTCAAAACATTATTCTGCCTAAGAAAACAGAATCCGCCTTTGCTAACCTTGATCCTATGATCGCATCTATGCTCATCTAGGATATAGTTTAAGTCATGCCAACGATTTTAGTTCAAAATGACATGAGTTTAATATATCACTATCTAGCTATAGCTAAGGAAATGTTACAATAAACCGATGATAGGAATCTCAACAACATAGTGTGGACTAACTTCTGCTAGATTTCAAAATCTACTGCATGATAGCAAACCAAAACATCAGGTAGACAACAATATTCAAACATTAGGAGTTTGCCTGTATCTAAGAGTAGTCGCGTTACGATAACGGCTGTGCCCAAAGCAGATCACTCTAAGAGTTCTAGTTCTTTCTTAGATTCTAAACAATTTGTTTGTTCTACATGTCATAAATGTGTCTTTAATGCAAATCATGATGCTTGTATAAACACAAACTTCCTGAAGGAAGTTAAATTTCACGTGCTAAGATTCAATCTCATAAGGACCAGAAACAGAAACAAACCGTAGATCAAAAAGAGTCATTACTCAGAAAACCTGGACATATTGGCAGGATCTTTACTGGACATAGGTTTTCCTCCTAATAAGACTTCCGTGTGTATGGAGAAAACATCTCTATGATAGAATATTAGGTGGGTAACCCAACGGGTTAGAATTTTCAATTGTTAGTCTTAGGTGGACTCATCTACAGGAAAGTTTGTCGCACTATTGCATAAGCTTGGTTGACAGTGACACCCCCACATGGTTCAAATGTAGTTATCATCATATTCATTAATGCAAACAAACTTGGATGTAGTGACAGTTACATCAAACAATGTTCAGAAGGTAACAAAGTCCTTGATTTAAGTGTCAGGTACCTTAGTATGTCAAACAAGGAAAATCTCAGGTATGTTCTGCTGGAAAAGGCATGATATTTCAGATAACCATTTGTCTAATGTGGTATTCACAGATGATGATACAGAAAAAAGACGTTTTATTACAACAGATCAAGCCTCGATCCTTAATGTCAAATGATGTTTGAACACATCAGTTCAAGCCTCGATCCTTAATGTCAAATGATGTTTGATCACAACAGATCAAGCATCGAACCTTAATGTCAAATGACGTTTGAACCAAAATGGGTTCAAGCCTCGCCCACAACGTGCTCAATCAGAAGTTCATCAAGCAGCTGAGGACAGTAACAACATCAAATGAGCTGGATTTGCCATTCGGTCCTTTGTTCGACGAATATTTCAATAGAGAAAATCAAGTTGTTTTAAAGTCTTCCACTGTCACTACTACTGATGCATCAAATAAACGTCAACAACAACCTGATTCAACTTCATCCACTTTAACTCTTTAGCTACAACTATCATGCTAATGGAAACTTCGATTTGTAAAATATTTTTATTCCTCTTTATTTTTTTATTTATTAAAATTTTTGAAAAGAAAACATTACAAAAAATATAAAACCACAAAAAGAAAATAGAAAATATAAAAACCTAGAAAAACAAAATATTAAAATTAGAATAATTTCAATAAATACCAAAATAATCTTATCGACATGTCTCTTGGAATCGATTAACATTTACGTACCTAGAAATGTTGATTAACTTCGACACGGGCGTGGTATTGGAAGTTTCGAGCGAGAGAGAGTTTCAAATGCTTTTCAAAACATGTCATTTCTAAATTTTTTTCACTGTCTTATGTACATTTCATGGGCATAACTCGGTCCTGAATGTAATAGGGGAGGTGTACGCTCAGTTTGCAGCTTACTCTAAAATAGAAGGAAGTCTTCTATCATGCGTTTTTAAAATCGTTGAAACACACAAAAAAAAAAAAAAAAAATAATTTTTCCAAAAAGAAACTTTCAATGTCAAATTTGTCTACAAATTATTTTGTTGTTATTTTTCCTAAAAGTGGTATTTGTTAAAATTGTGTGTTCAACACTCCCTTTCTCGAATAAGTTTTAAAGAATTGTTGTACGTAGAATGCCATTTTTATGTGAATCAATTTTTAAGGGGGAGCTTTTAAAACCAAAGCCTTTTAATATGTTTGGTACATTTCATAAATGTCAATTTTAGTATTCCATAACACATCTTGTGATATTTAAAATGTGGAAAACTTAATTGTCAATTAATAATATACATTGTTCACTACAGGCATCTCACTCCGCCTTTCAAACTATTTTGTGGTGTCAATATCAATTTTTCATTCCAATGTCAAGTTTTATTATTCTTTGGTATCCCACATATACTGTTGAAGGGGAGCTATCAGGAATCTGGATTCATTGCAATATCCATGGTATAATTTTTTCTCCGATGGAATTTTTCATGTCAAAAATTGATAATCATTGGTATTTCAAAATACTAAGTGTTTTATTATTTAATATAAGGGGAGGAAATATGTGATTATAAATATGTTATAGATCGAATGTGATCTTAGACTCTAAGTGCAAACTTGTTCTTCATGTGCTAAACAATTTCGATATCGGATGCACATGTATAGGGGGAGTATTTGAAATTACAATGTAGAAAATGGTTTTATGGTTTGATTCTCATACCCAACAACCTATTAATTTTACGACGATTCTGGAAGTCCATAAGGTGGTTAGGGGTAGGAATAAGTAATACGATGCCAACCAGAACGGAGGGAATCTTACCAAGAGACACTCCATTAGTTAGAAATATAGTCTTAGGTTTAAATGGATTGGAGTATGAAATGTGTATAAGGGAAGAATGGACTAAGATTGATCCTAACAAACAATCACAACAAGGTGTTTGTAAGACGTCTTGTAAAGGCATTGATGGGGTTGAAGAATGAAAAAGAAATGTATGGGATAAAGGGTGAAAAAGGAAAGAAGCCTCCTTACTCCTTAGGCAGAAATCGGTGTCAATACATAATCTATCAAAATCACAAGATGATTGTTTGATATTGAAGGATTGTCGCCATGGACCCAGTGATGCCACGTGCACAACACCTTCCAGCCATTCGGGATTTCTCAAAAGAAAAAGTATCATGTGTCACGAGATACACACAGTGATCTATTGACATCTCAGCTCCGAGGATTGTTATATTGAATAGGTGGAGTCTGCTCCAGCCCTCGTATACTAAAACCAAAAAGTGCATAAATCGAGTCTAGAACCAAGAAGAGATCAAAAGTTATAAAATCTCATTCGGACACAATTGTCAAAATACACCTTTGTTGAACACCTAAAGTTACAAGTTGTACATTAAAGAGTCCTACGCATTATCCTTGAGATCTTGCCAGAACATACGAGTGATACTTAAGTATTCACAGTGAAGTTGAAACCTGCTTGAGCCAACATCAAACAAGCTCTTGGTAGGTGACTTGTAAGATTCTATATGAATCGAGCTTGTGATAATGGATATCAATGTTGGCTACAGTAAATGAATTGACGGACTTAATCAGAAAGTTTAGTAAACTATCTGATTCACTCTTACCGTGTTGTCTTGCTTTGGAGACGTCCCTTCCGGGTTAATGAGAACTAGCAAGATGGTGAATATAAATCCATTTGTGTTAGTAGTTCCTACGCTTTTGAGCTAGAAAGAAACCATTGTAAGGAAGATTCTTTAATTCTACTGATCAAGGTATAGTATTTATACTTTAAAACGGGATAACCACGGAGGTTATGCAACGAAGTCAAGATGAATCGACCAAAAGCCATATTCATCTTTTATTGCTAACTGTCTTATTTCAGGTTTAGACGACGGTGTTGCAGCCTCATTCCAGCGAAGTCGGATTCATAAACCACATGCTCATACTCAAGCTTTCAAAGTCAATCGTTCAACATCAAGATAGTTGATTCTAAACTTCCCCATCATCAAAGAGCCTCAAAGTCAAATAAAGAATAGTCTATTTGGGGAAGATTGTTAGACTTATAGAATCCCCTATGTCAACAAGAATGTAACAAGTATGAGCATGTTGGTCAAGAGCACAAGTTGATCAAGGAAGTCAAATCAAGATGATTCATGTCAAGGAGATGATGCAAGATAACGATCTCAAGAACTCAAAGTCAAAACATAAAGGCTCAAAAACAAGATCACAAAGCATGAATGAACAAAGCCGTTACAAACAAGACAAGACCAAAACAAGGCAAAGCATAAACGTCAAAAGTCATATCTTCAACATCAAGGGAGACAATGATAAATCAAAGCAATCCTACAAGAAGAATGTCATCAGTGGTACGGAAGGAGTTAAAGAAAGTGACCTCAAACATTGGGGAGGATTGTTAGCCTTAATTATATTAGTCAACATGATGTTATCGGTCTTACAAATTCAAACTAGGTCTTGTATTGTAATAGGCTAGTCGGGTTCAACGGGCTTGGTTTGTAATCTAATATTGTCCGTGTTTCGGGCTTAAAGCCCAAGATATGCCAAACCCAGCCCATGTAGAAAGCCCATACGCCTACTAGTTGGCATTGGGTATAAAAGGACCCTCTCCACACATGGAGAGGGTGTTGGTTTTCATTTGCATAGTTTATGTGTGTGTGTAAAACCTCCCATCCCACTCTTTCATCTTATATCTAATCTTCTATCTTTTCCTTCTCTCTTTTCTCTTTTCTATTTTTGCTTATTGGTATGGCTTATCTTGTGTTTGGATAGCTTAAGTTTTTGGGATAACAACCTTAATTTATTTGGTGACCGTTTATGTTAAATGGTTATTTCTAGTCTACGCGATTTAGCTTAAAAGTCAAATTAAAAGTAGACGCGTATCGGACTAAAATAATTTGTGATCATTAATAGAGTTGTACAATGACATGAAAATGAGAAATGTTACGCCCCTCCCCTTTTAGTTTCCATAATTAGTATCAGAAGCCAAGGTCACTCAAGATTTTTAAAATATATTGTATTTTAAAGCTTGGATCGATATATGGATTCAGACAAATATCTAGAAGGGCAATCTATGCAAAGATCGCCACTTTTTGAAAGTGATAGTTTTATTTATTAGAAAAATAGATTTGAGACTTATGTTAAGTCAAAAGATCTTGATATTTGGCATGTTATTACCAACGGTGATTTTCTACTTGTTGTACAAAATCCACTAACCAAAGTAGATGAGGTTATCCCTTTTGAAAAACAAACTGATGATCTTAAAAGAAGGCTTGCTAAAAACAATGAAGCCAAAATGGTGATTTACAATGCTTTGCCAAGAAAAGAATATGAAAGGATTTTTATGTGTAATACGGGAAAAGAAATTTAGAAAACTTTGTTAATCACTCACCAAGGTAATAACCAAGTCAAAGATAACAAGATTGACCTTTTGGTACAACAATATGAACAATTCGTTATTTCCGAAGACGAATCTATAGATAGTGCTTGATCCGTCCAAATCAATACGTATAAAATATATAATATATATTAATACGTAATAATAAGGATAGAAACAATTATAGTATAGTATAGTATTTTCCGTCGGGTTCTAGAAAATCGCTTTTAACCAAAGCAATTATCAAAAACCTCCCGGGTCGTTTCCTCGGCGAGAAGTGAATGGAAATCTACGTTCAAGTTGTAAATCGAGCTTGAATAGCATAAAAGTTTTTGGATTTGGTTTTCTAAATCTACTAAAAGGGAAAGCATATAAAAGGGAAACTAAACTTTTGGATTTAAACTATTTTTAAACTAATATTAATTTTAAGATTAAAAATTACAAGATTATACTAAAATTGATCTAAAAGGTATAAATGACGAAAATGCTTGCTAAGTGACGTGAAATGTTCATTAAGTGCGGGTTTAAGGTTTAACGAATTAAAATCCTTCGAAAACAAATTTCAAGAAATTAAATGACAAGTAAAGTAAAGTGCTTTAAGACAAAATAAAGACAAGTATTAAAATTGCATTAAAAATAAATGACGGTACGTCTGTAAATTGGGAAAATTCTATAGATATTAATTTTTTAAACCATTTTAAACCCGCACCTAATTTCCAAATACTAATCATCTTAGAATTGCACCAAGTTAACTACTAATAATCATTACAAAATAAATAGCAACAATCATAAGAAACAACATAAACATTTTTAGCTAAATAATTCTAAATATCTAGTATACAAAAGGTGAAAAAACGGTAACCGCATGAAGTAACCGCAATGATATAAAACCATCACAATTTACAAACTTGATAAACAAATAAGTTTATCACTTTAAAGCTTTTTACTTTACTAATTAGCAAATACAAGTGTACACTTTATCTATAATATTTTCATAAAAAACTATTTAAAGATCAAACTTTATCTATTTATCTACTTATAGACCTTTAAGCTCCGGCCTTCCTTTCGATGTAGAAGGAATGGAATAAAGAAATAAGATATGAAAAGTTAGAAAAAAATAACGTAATAATAAAGATGAAAACTTTAGATTTAATCCACCCGAAATAAGGTGCGTTCATCAACGTGAAACTCGATCGGGTATATTTAAGAATTTAAATCTAAGAAAAATAAGCTAGAATTAAAAAGCAACAATTTTATGCTAGAAAATAAGCTAAACATATAAGATCTATTATTTTTAGATCAAATCCACCCGAAACCAAGGTGTTCAATCAAGTGAACAAGAGACGTGTATATTTAAGGATTAAATCTAAAAACAATAAGCTTGAAAAATAAGCAATCGAAAATAAGCTAAAATAAGCGCACTCGAAAAGCTCTAAATAAAAAACAATATAAAATAAGCTAGTCTAAATAAGCTATTAAAGAAGCTTATTAGAATATAAGCTTAAGAGATCGGATCCTATTAAATAAGCTATAAGGCATACAGCTTATTTGGAAATAGCAAAGAAGAGAACGAGTCAGAAGAATAAAGCTAAAAATGGAAAATTAAGGCATCAAAGACAATAATAAGCATTAAAATAAAAAACCAACCTTAAACAATCTTATTAATAAGCTCAAAAGTTCTTGATTACAATAAGCCTTAAATAAGCTATAAAGGCTCTTTACAAATATAGCTAAAAATTATACTTCCCTACGTCCAAAATTATTGTCCAGTTTTGACTTTTTGAGTCTTTTTTTGTCAACTTTGACCTTAAATGCTTTTGTTTATGTTACATAATACTTGATGAAAATTATACCAATGAAAAATGCATTTAAAACTCAATCCATTCATATATTATGCATCAAATATTAAATAGCACAAACAAAAATATTTAAGGTCAAAGTTGAGAGAGAAAGACTTAGAAAGTCAAAAGTGGACAATAATTTTGGGACGGAGGTAGTACTAAACTATTCCTAAAACTAACCTACACTACTTATGAAAAATAAACTAAAAACTAAATTTTTCACCCTCAAATCTCACACACTCAAACAGTGCTGCGTGTTGTATTTATAGCCCAAAGTGGGTGAGGGTATTTTTGTCTTTTCAGGTACACAGCCACTCATAATCCAGATCTGGGGGGTATTTTGGTCTTTTTGCACTCCACCAACCGCCTCATTATTGCCCATGATTGGCACACGCCTACCTCGGACTGACTGCTACAGTACCTTGGACTGACACACGCCAGTGCCACGTGTCACCATCTGATTGGTCCAGCCGCCACCTGAACAGTACCTCGTACTGACGTGTACAGTACCTCGTACCTCGTACCTGCCACCTGCACAATCTGACACACAATCATTAGTAGGCCACGTGGCAGGCTGTCATTGGACAGCCGCCATGACGTGGCAGTCCACGTGGCCAGTCAACGGTGGTCAACCGTCGCCGGACCACCGGTCAACGGCGGCGGTCAATGACGGTCAACGGCGGTGGACCACCGTTGACCACCGCCGGACCACCGGTCAACCGGCGGGTCTGGGCCGGGTCAATGTCTGGGCTAGGCCGGGTCGGATCGGTAATGGGCTGGTATTGGGCCGGGTATTGGGCCAAGTCGGGTCGAGTCACGGGCCGGGTCAATGTGCCACGTGGCAATGGAGGGGATAATAACCCTCCTGCACGTTTCGAACTCGGGACCTTAGGGTCATGGTTTTAAGCAACCACAAGGAACCAACTGCGCTAGGCAGTGGTTCTATAATATATATACAAAACATTTTATATATCCCATGTTTGGCCCAGTTCATATATTTAGTATTAAAGGTTCAAACAGGGAGGAAAAAGGTTCAAAATAAAAAGGGTAAAATATGAAAGGCCGGTACCGTTGGACTCGTTTTTTCGTGCTCTTTCCAATGGTGTGATCGAGGAATATTCACGACTTTGTTTGGACCTCAATAAATGTGAAAACGTCGTCGAAAGTCTCCCGAAAATTACCGTTTTTGCTTCGTTTTCAATCCTTTTTACCTGTAAGACATAAAAACACAATACAAACATATTTGCAACATAATTATCTATATTTTAGTGTTTTTAGTCCTTTTATAGTGTTTTACGGGGTACAAAATATGTATATTTTAGCCAATATCAAATCCCCCCACACTAAACCATTGCTGGTCCCTCACGCAATGTAAATGTAAAACCAATACCCGAAAAATAAATAAACTTTTCCTCATGCAATGTAAATAAAACAATACCCGAAAATAAATAACTTTATCCCCTTTTAACTTATGACCCCCTCACAATCAAACAAGAACAGAAAAGGTCCATCAAAAGGTTCAAAAATCATTCAATTCGCAAGCACCCCCGTTTTAACCACTTATTAAATAACTATAACTAAGATAATAATTTTTATAAAATTAAAAAGGCTTAAGAATAGGAGTTCGTCATCCTTGACTTTTCACAATCCCCAAACTAAGCTTAAAACGAAATCACTGCTAAGTACAAGTTAGGATGCTAACACTACTCATATTTGTAACTTGTAAACTTTTCACTCCCGACAATTATTAATTATTAGGTGAATGTGCTATTTCGAATTTCAACCATGGATCAACGTTTATGCAAAAACTATGTTTCACGTTCCACCCGAGAAGATTGATTTTGAAGGCGAGATCATCCCATGTAGCGATTTTCGTCTCGGCACATCCCAACCTCATCGGCTAAGTGACCGGGCTTTTGACACCTCACGGAGACTAGTATCGGGACTCACGGACCTTCGGTTTCAAAATCTCTAAGGTTTCCCGTTTACACATATCTTATTTGAAAAATCACAATCATAAAACGAATTAGTCTTAGTGCAAAAGCATATTTAAATTTAATAAAAATAATTTTCCACTTACTAAGCAACATAAACTATTAAACCTCGGTCCTTTAGAAGGCTACAACATCGGCCACGCCTCCGACACGATGTAGCAAACATATTTCGACCTCGGCTTATTATCATTATTATATATATATATTTTTTTTTCATTTTCATTTTTTTTTGCTATAATCATAATATATCACCGGTGCCTTTTATCTCGAAGCCACATCGATAGCGAGTCGACAAGAGGTTATTCTACTTATTATGACACCGGCCCCCACCTTATATGAAGACTTCAACATCGGCCACGCCTCCGACACGATGAAGTAATCTGGCGAAGATATTTATTCTACTTATTAATTATTTATTTATTTATTTGCAACATTAATTGCGAAGAGAAAATACATTTTTAGAAAATTTAAATATAAATTTGAACTAAGACTAAATTTGTTAGGAATAAATCTTCATATGACTTAATACTACCAACAGTACTAAAGGAGTTAGTACTGCCAACACAAAGTTAGTACTGCCAAGGAAACTTAATAATGCTAGTTGAAGAAGTTTGTACTGCTAAAGGGTAAAAGTTGATGAAATGAAGATAAGAATGCATGGAGAGCATTTCAGGATATTTAGTTTTGAATTGTAACTGTTCCTAATAGATAGGCATATATATACTAGTTGGTTGCATGACCTACCTTCAAGACTACGAATGGTACGATAATTTGATAGACGGCAAATTAAAGGAGGAAGCTTTGAAGCAAAAGGACATCTATGAAGGGTCATGGGGGAACGCAACTCCTAAGAGTGAAGAACTTTTGTGCTAGGTTTTCAGAAGATGCTTTTGAACAACTTTCACACAGCTTGATTATGAGTTGTTGATAAAGAATGAAGAATATTGGTGGAGGATGAATGATGACAAATGCTCCCCATTTACTAACTGGAGAAATAATTTGAGCAAAACTAACACGAACCATTTTGAAGGGGAAGATATTCCTAAGTATAACCCTTATCTTGATATTTCTAGGATATTTAGTAATGCAAGAACAGATAAAGGAGAAACTATTGGAGATGAGCCAGGGCTTGTGAGAGCTGAAGATGATGACATTGGTTATTAGGAAGATTACTTGATTTAAAAAGACCCTCCTCACTATGTTAACAATAAAGAAGAAAAGTCAAAGGAAAGAAGATGCAAGCTACTTGGAGTTCCCTATGTGAAACCACCAACATGCAAGAGGTAAAGTTCGAGGTGATTAAATACGAATTCGAACCAACAGAGGAATATGTCACAATCAAAGACTGTGAATATGACATTTGGGTTCGAACCGAAGAAAACATTTCTAACATCTACCAAGACATTTTACACAAAACGGATGAAGGATGTTTCGTGTCACGTACTAAGTGAAGTACAAAAGACAAGTCTAACTTAAAGACTTTGTTGTAAAGAAAAGTGCTCACCGGGAGTAAACCCATAATTCTACTAGTTTTTATCGAGTCTATCTTCCTAAACTGTCGATACGGCGTATTGACTATCTGGACGTTATATAGTCTTTATTTTTATGCAATTTTAAACATTATTGTCAGTTCAGTCTATACGGCGTATTCATTAAACGAATACAGCGTATTAAACGGTTAACCAGTACTTAGGATTTTTAATACATGTTTCAATATGGTGTATCCTGGTTTATAAATAGGGTGTATCGACTTTGTTGATCCCAGTTAACTTCTAATGATCGAATTCCTTAAGCTTGTTTAAGGTTTAGTTATGCTAGATAAATCTAACACAACTTAGTTTAAGAAACTTTGTTTGATAATACTAAAGACTATGCGGAATCTAATCTTTAATATAAGAAGAATTCTTTAGTAACACAAAACAATATAATTTCAACAATAAAAGCTCCAATATTATTATTACAAATAATACGAATACTCTCCTAGTATTAGGGTTACAAAATCTTGAAGCTATGAATTATACGACTAAGATACATAAAACTCTATGCCCTAGGACCTCCTTTTATACATCAAGGAGTCCTAGTCGATTTACAATATATTACTAAAACTTAGATTATTCTCAAAGAATCTATTCTATAAATAACAATCCTTATCTTATAAGTAATCTTGATCTTCAAGCAATCTTTATCTTTCAGCAGTTGTAACTTTCAGCAGTTGTAACTTTGTACCAGCCGCATTAACTCTTAACAAGCAGTAGTAACTTATACACCAGCAGCATTAATTGTGTACAAGCAGTAGTAACTACTTAGAATATTTTCTTCAATCTTCACCAGCAGTACTAACTTTACTCTAGCAGTACTAACATATACTAGCAGTACTAATATACACTAGCAGTACTAACTATGAACTAGCAGTAATAATTACTTAGCATATTTTTCATTAGAGTTAATGAACAACACTAAGTTTTACTTAGCAGCACTAACACAAACCTTAGCAGCAGTAACTTCAAGATCATCATGAAGTCTTTTAATCCTAACAATCCTCCCTTAAACTTGATATTCTTCTTCAAAATCTCAAGTTTCTTCATTGAAAGCTTCATTAATCACCAGGAGGATGCTTTCAAACACTTCATTGATTCTTGATCTGTTTTGTGAGAAGTTTAAGAAGCTGATATACCATTTTACTAAAATGATCACATTGAAGCTTCTTGTTTAACATATCAGTAATTGTAGCAGGTGTAAGGGGATATCTCTTTTCTACCAGCATATGAATGTGCATATGTTGCATCCTTAAAGAATGAACTCCACATGAGTCATATATTTTCCAATCTAACACTCTGTAATCCTGTTGATTCCTCTATACTTGATCTTCAACATGTGGATCAAACATTGTCTTTAGATCACCCCATAGCTTTCTCTCATAGCCCTCCTCTAGCCTTGTTGATCCATGCTTAGCTTTTACCAATTTCCATAGGGTTTCCAAATCTTTCCTGTCAAAGCTTTTGAGCATATGACTGAAGACTAAGTACATCTTTGAACTTCCATCAGCCCTGATTATCTGGTAATAGGTTTTCTTCCCTTCTTTATGGATCTTGTAGTCAACAATGCTTGGAGGCTTAGTTGCCAAAGGAATAGCATCAATTGCTACTTCCTCTTTATCAGGAACAACTTCTATTAGTCTTTGAAGCTCTACTATTTCTTTATCCTCATCCACCTTTTACTTCTTAATACTTTCGTGTTCCAGCTCAGTGCATGCTCTCTTTGAACTGCTCTCTTTTGCTATCTCTGCTTCAGCTCTTACTTCACTACCTTCCACCAATTTTGTATCCATATCTACAAATGTGTTTACCCTTTTCATAGCTTTGTCAAATAACTTCTGAATATCATCAAAGCTTTTGTTCTTCAATTGATTATGCTTGTATCCAGCCATGTTTTTTAGATAAGTAGACAGTGTATTTCTCTGTTGAGCTTTAGTTGGTGGTTTGTTCCTTTTTTCTTTTGCTCTTATTACTGCAAAGTGCTTCTTTCTTGCTTCTAAGAGTTGTACAAACAACTTGGACTTCTCTTCAATACTCAACTTCTCTTGTTCTTCTACTTGCATTTGTTGAGCCATTTGATAATCAGCATCTATCATTGCTTGCACATTATCCCATGACACAATGTTGGCTTCATCTTTTTCCCTTGCAAGTCTCTCCTCTTCATCAAATTCAGCTTGTAATCTTATAGCTTCTTGTTCATCAAAACTGATTTGATCTTTCTTCTTCATCTTCAAAGGTTCTTCTACCATGATTCCTTTACCCTTGTCCTGAACCTTAACCTGTGATGGTTGTTGAGAAGAAACTGTTAGTGTAGTTGCTTACTCCTCTTCATGAATAACAATTCCTTTAGCTTTAGGTCTTGTGATAGCAGCTGTAATTATTGTAGCAGCAGTTGTTGTTTGTAGTTTAGCACTTTTCAGTTCAGCAAGTGTTTTAGCCAAAGTAATCTCATCATCAGTTATAACAATTGTTGTAGTTGTAGCAGCACTAACTGGAATTGTACTGACAGCTTTAACAACTTCACTTTTAACAACCACCTCATCACCAACTAAGTCATGTACTCCAAACATATTTGTATCAACATCAAAATGAGTACTAACTAAGTTAATTCCTGCATCAACATCAATATCAGCTATCCTTCCGTGTTTGGATGCATCCTCCTCACCCAAACCTTCTTCATTAGAGGAGTCTACTCTTCTAGATAAACCAACCTTGTATAATCTTTTAAGCCCATGAGTTCTTGACCCTCCTTTCTTCTCTAGTCTCTTGACCCTCCTTTTCAAACTTGTAATCTCCTGAGCTTGAGAGGTCTTAGTTTTCTCCAGATCAATAACTCTATTTTGCAAATTGGTACATAATTCCATCAATTCCTTTAGTTTTAGACTATCCTCATCACTTCGAGGTGTGTTAACTCCTGCGAGCAGTGAATCATTGGAAGTTTTAGATACATTCTCAAACCCAGTTTGAGCAATAGTATCCCCTATGGTTTCTTGGCGCCTGGGACCACTACCTGAACTAGTTCCTAAGGAACTTGGTTCATTAAGTGTTGCCTTGGATTGGGTCTTATTGATGTTACCCCTATCCTGCTCTGCATCTAAGCTAGTAGCAGTAGTGGCAGCCCTTTCCAAACTGTCATCCATCTCCTCATAGACAACCTCATCTGCAACATTGTCTGTAGGACCACTAGGCTGAGGTACCTCAGTGTCCTTTCTCTTTGACCTTCTTGATCTTTGTTTCTTTTGAGGTTGAGATGTTGATGGTTGAATAATAGTGGGTGTGTGATGGGGATCAGTTGGATTTGCTGAACCTTCACCCATTTCTTCTTGAGCTTGTACCACCATTGTTGGAAATAAGGGTGTGACTCTACCAGAAAATCCTTTTCCTACCCTTTTCATATTTCCAAAGATCTTCTTAGTGTGAGAGGGTGCATCATAAATTCTCTTGTGAATTTGCATCCCTTCAAGTTGTTTATCCAAAAAGACTTGCACAAACCTTGGATACATCAAAAATTTACTAGACACATTCTCCAAGTTCTTCACCATACTTTCAAATATGTACTTTGAAAAGTTAAACTTCTGGTTTGTAGCTAAACATATGATTGCAGAAGCCATAGTGCTACTAAACTCATTCCATGCAGTAATCTTAGAAATTAGGCATTGTAAAATAGTATGAATAAGGAATTTCCATTATGGGGAAAAGAATGCCTTGTAAAAAGTAAGCTTCTGTGAAATTTTCTCATACCCCATCCTTTGTAAGTTCTTCAAAAATGGTAGCATTTGGCAAACAATCCATACCTTCCTCATCATCCAGTTAAAGGTCACTTCTAACAGATGCTTCAGTAACGATAATCTTCTTCCCATCTACTAGGGCTTGTAACTGAACTTCCCCATTAACCGTTTTCACCTTGACAGTAGACCAGAACTGTTCAATGCAAGATGTATATATAATAGGATTGACGGTTAAAGCATACTTGATAAGGTTTGCATTCAGAAAATCAACAATTTGCTCAAACCCTTCACTTTCAGCGGGTTTAGATAAAAACATGACCATGTTGTGAGTATCAGCAAACTGTAGGGTCATCATTGTGTTGGGTTTTGATGATGAATTATGAAATTGAGTTAGGGTTTGTGATTAGAGAGTATATGATTGAATGAAATTGATTAAATGAGTGATTGAAATCCTTAATCGAAGTATTTATGAAAATACCCTCAACATCATTAACGTTCAATAGCAGTAGTAAGTTATGTCTAGCAGTGTTAACTTATGCCTAACAGCATTAAGTTATGCCAACAGTATTAACTTATGACTAGCAGCATTAAGTTATGCCTGTAGTATTAACTTATGCCAGCAGTATTAACTTATGCCTAACAGCATTAACTTTGAGTCACCAGCATTAACTCCAATTCTAAACACTCTGTTTGTTTTTAATATATTCAACTCTCTTTATGTTTTTCAACTCACCACTTCTCTTAATTCTTTTACTCACCAAAACACTCTGTCTGTTTTTATTTCACACATCTCTCTTTTTGTTTTTATTCTCACCAACTCTCTCAATTCTTTTTCTTACAATTTTCACAATGTTAATTATACCAGCAGTATTAAGTATAACTAACAGCATTAACTTAGCAGTATTAAGTATAACTACCAGCACTAAATATACTTAACAGCAGAAACTTTTAATGACATGTATAACAGTACTAATTCGTACAAAACTCTACAAAAAGATAAAGAGATAAAAGATTTTAAGGATTTAGCATTCCAATACTAGCAATCAAATATTGAAACATACTTACATCAAAAGCTTTTGTAAGTAAATCTGCAACATTTTTGTTAGTATGGATTTTAACCATTTGAATCAACTTCTTTTCATTGCAATCCCTAATAAAGTGATGTCTAATCTTTATATGCTTTGTTTTTGAATGAAAAACAGGATTTTTAATTATCCAAATAGTATTGTTATTATCAATAAAGATTTTGGTATGCAAGAAATTGTACCCATAATCAAGTAATTGATTCTGAATCCAAAGCACTTGTCCACATCAACTTGAAGCAGCCACATATTCAGCTTTTGTTGTGGAATTTGCAACCACAGTCTGGTTCTTGCATTGCCATGATATTAATCTACTTCCAAGGAATTGACAATCTCCTGTTATAGACTTCCTATCCAAGCTTGCTCCAGCATAATCACTATTAGTGTATGCTACCAAATCAAAAGGAGAACCTTTTGGATACCAAAGACCCAATTTTGGTTGACCTTTTAAGTACCTAAAGATCCTTTTTACAGCATGAAGATGTGAAACCTTTGGGTTGACTTGGTATCTTGCACATGCACTGTGACAACCGTGGTTTGAGCGGGTTAGCTTATACCTTTAGATTTTAGTTTTATGCCCGTTTTGTGTGATTCTTGTGTGTTATGTGATCGCTTTGGTTGTTAAGTGAAGTGTTTATATGTGCATGGGATCATTTTAGAGTTTAATGATCATCTTATTATGTGTGCATGGGTGTTAAAGTTAAGTAAACCATTCGTTCGTGAGTGGTGATTATGGAAATGAAAGACGTGTTGCCTGCATTGCTACGTCAAATTCTTGGTTTTAAAGGTTAAAGTGTTTATTGAATATGTATGACTTTATGAAGGAACGATGTGGTTGAAATATGGAAGTTTGTATCAAACTTTCCATAAATAGCAGGTGAATTTAGAAATAAAAAGGTTTACTCAAATTAGCTTAGGTTTTTATAAAAACTTAAGGTAATGAAAGTAAATATGTAATTAATAATTAAATACAAAAAATATATATGTAATTATATATATGGTCGATTGGTTATGAGGAATTAAGAGAGTTTAATGTGCAAATTTAATAAAACTAGAGTTTTAGGGGGACTAGAATGCTAATTAAGGGTATTTACTATTTTGGATAGTGTTTTAAGACGTAAGGGTAGGTATTAAAGCAGGGTATATGCCCCCATAACCATCTAGGGTCGACTCCCATCCCTAAAAACAAGGAACCAATAATTTGGATCAAGAAGTAAGCAAGAA
>BQNB010122483.1:0-20276 GCA_026074375.1 Tanacetum coccineum
GTGACCGAGACTTTTTCGTATTTCTAACATAAGTCATCATCCACCAAAGGTGATGTTTTAGATGGTGGAGAGTTTAATCGAATGTCACGTTGAGTGATTCTTTGATTTTTGTGATGTGTTTATTTAGGATGATGTAGGCTTTACTATTTTGGGAATATCCTAAAAATACACCTTCGTTTGACTTTGGTTCAAACTCGGTGAGGTAGTCTTTTGTGTTTAATATGAAACATTTACTTCCAAAAACTTTAAAGTAATCAAGAGTAGGTTTCCTACCTCTCACGAGTTCATATGGTGTCTTTCCTAAGATACATCTAATTAGGATTCGGTTTATTATGTAAGTTGAAGTATCTACGGCGTTACACCAAAACTTTGTGGTAACGATTATTCATTTAACATTGTTCTACTCATTTCTTGTAGAGTCCTATTTTTCGTTTCTATCATGCGATTTGAGAAGTTATGTGTAATACCATTGGCATTACAAAACTCTTCAAATTGCACTTCATTATCAAATTCCTTACCGTGGTCCATCCTAATTGACACTATTGAACATCCTAGTTGGTTTTGTATTTTCTTACTAAAGATTTCAAATTGTTCGAAAGCCTTGGTTTTGGTTTTAAGAAACCTTGTCCATGTATACCTAGAATAGTCACCTACTATTACTAAGGTGTAGAGGTTTCCTCCGTAACTTTATACGGTGGATGGACCAAAAAGATCCATGTGAAGGAGTTCTAAGCATCTAGTCGTTGAGACCATATTCTTAGTTTTATGACTAGCGTGAGCTTGTTTTCTAATTTTGCAAGCATCACAAAAATGTTGATCAAACTTAATCTTAGGTAAATTCCTAACTAGTTCCTTGGATGCTAAGAATTGAATTAGACGCATATTTGAGTGTCCTAATCTCCTATGCCACAATGTGGAGTTTTCTTCAATTGTTGTAAGACAAATTTTGTCTTTCGGTTTATTTCCTAATTTCATCACATATAAGCTGATTTTCCTAAAACCTCTACCTATGACCTTTCCATTCTTGAACACTTGACACTTATTATCACATATTTGACTAACACTTAGCAAATTAAATCCTAAATTATCTACATGCTCTACATTAGCAATACTTAAGGAGTCATGAGAAATCGTACATTTGCTAATGATGTTACCGCATAGATTACTACCAAAAATGACGTTACCTCCATTATATGCCTTGTAGGTGAAAAAGAGCTTTCAATTGCCTGTCATGTGTTTAGAGCATCCACTATCTTATATCCACTCGTCGGGCTCCAAATCGATTCCAAGGCATATCTCGCTAGATGCTTGAGCCATGAGACACGTTTCGTCTTTAACCTTTTCATCATCTTCCTCACCGCTATCGCTACAAGAACCTCCAACAAACTCCCTTTGATTCTTGTCTCTCGGTGGGTTCGAACACTCTCCGATAACATGATTAGGGACTCTGCATCTAAAACACTTTCTATTACCTTTGCCGTTCTTGTCATCTCGGCTTATTTGGAATGTCTTTTTGTCGTTCTGTGGTTGTCTAACAAACCTACATCTTCTCTTGAAGAACTTCTTGAAGTCTCTAACCGCCATGGGGTATTCTTTATCTTCACTTTCGGAAGTCAAACTTTCTTCATCACTAGATTTCTTTTTAGCCTTTAAGGCAAGAGATCTCCTTTCTCCTTTACCTTTGATAATTTTGGAATCTTTCTTGATGATCAATTCGTGAACTTTAAGGTTCCTGATGAGTTCATCAAGTGATAGTGACTTCAAGTCTTTTGACTCTTCGATCGCCATGACCTTTGCTCTCTATCTGCTATCCGTTTAAGATGTGGAGCCCTAAGAAACTTCCTAATGTAGTTCTTGCTAGAGTAACCTTCATCAAGAGTTTTTAGACTAGCAATAATAGTATTAAATCTAGCAAAAGCACTATCTATAGATTCATCTTCGGAAATAACGGATTGTTTATATTTTTGTACCAAAAGGTCAATCTTATTGTCTTTGACTTGACTATTACCTTGATGGGTGATCAGCAAGGTTTTCCAAATTTCTTTTGCAGTATTACACATAAAAAAATTCGTATTCTTTTCTAGGCAAAGCATTGTAAATAACCATTTTAGCTTCGTTATTTTTCGTAAGTCTCTTTTTAAGATCTTTGTTTTGTTTTTCAAAAGGGACAACCTCATCTAATTTGGTTTCCGAATTGTTTTGAATAGGTAAAAGATCACCCTCGGTAATAACATGCCAAAGATCAAGATCTTTTGATTTCACATAAGCTTCAAATTTATTTTTCCAATAAATAAAACCGCTGCTTTCAAAAAGTGGTGATTTTTGCATAGATTTCCCTTCTAGATATTTATCGGAATCCATAGATCGATCCAAGCTTTAAAATACAATATATTTTAAAAATCTTGAGTGACCTTGGCTCGATCAAGATAACCAAATTTTGGAAACTATTCAATGGCTGAGAGCAACGTGAAAAACGCGTAACTAGGCTATGAAGCCCCGAATAGTCAAATCAAAATACAAAGAATTAGAGAATAATGTTGTAATCAACACACAATATGAACCACAACAAAAAAATAACCCACACAACACAACACAATACAAAGTAACATTGAAACCTCGATATCCCTAGCCCGCACCCGCGCACCTCTGAACACGCCCCCACCCCCGCCCCCCACGCGCCCAAAACCAGAGAATGTGATACCGCCAGCTCAACACGCCCACCATACCCCCATCCCCCTCGTCACAAACCTCGCTCTAACCCTATGAAGTGACAACCCAGCACCTCAAATTCCCGGGCGGCGACAAAACCGATGCCCCGACGCAGGACACCACCCCATTTCCGTTATCCAGGCCGCACAATGTAGGATTGCATAAAGCAACTGTCGAAGCACGACCCAATCCAAACTAACCGTCACAACCGCCAAAGGATTAATTTTAACGGCTTAAAAAATACTAACCGAACAATGAGTGGTGCAACCTAGCCAAAGCTCTCCTTTACAAGTTTTACACACCACGATAGCCACATACAACCTTAGGCGCAAACGTACAAAAACAGAACATGAAAATCCCTCAAGGACTAGGTGGCGCAAACGGGGAACACGTGGAATCCGTGGCGGCGGCGGTGGGCGGAAGCAGGGCGTGGGAACAGCGCGTGGCCAGGCTGGGGCGCGCTGGGGGGCACGTCGCAAGAGTGCCAGGATATTAGGGTGTGTTTAGGTTTTTTATGACATAGGTTGAAAGGTGAGCAGATGGTTTTTACGAGAATATCATGTGTGTGCGGACTGTTTTTTACGATTTGTGATGGGGTGGCGAGTGTTCGGGTTGTCTGGGTTTCTGCGCGCGAGCTCTTAAGCCGGGGCGTGGAGGTGGCGACGAGTGTAGACGAAAACTTCAATGCTGAGTGTATGTAGTTCGTATTTGATATTTTTCTTCAGTTAGTAACATGCAGTTTCTGGGACTCAGTAGCTTCCGTTATTTTATGAGAGAGTTTTTTTTAGTGTACTTTATAGACAATGGTTTTAAGCAAAACTAATTCCTACCCAATATCGCTAAAACAAAAATGTGTCAACGCAAACATTTTATCAGAACAATAGCCTACTATTCCAAGGATCCGCACAAACCGGCATCTACACGTTTCAATAAACCTAGATGATCATATTTTCAACAAAACCATCTAACAAAACCTTCATTTAACCCATAATATGGATTTACATAGTTATCCTAATCATGGATAACGGGTTTACTCCCCTTATTGGGACAAACTGAGTTACCGGTCAAAATGACGTCAACGCAACCATTCCCAAAGGTTGGTTATCATGCAAATCACAAACAGATCAAACACAATTTAAGTCATAGATTGCATCAAGGCTAAATACTAGCCACCCCACTCAAGAAGCAGACACAATGCAGACCCTACACCCAGTCCCCCATCTAAATATATTACGTAATAGGCTGCAACCAGTACACAAATCCTAAAAAACTACCACAACCAACCAACAACCCATAAAAAACCACCCCCCCCTACAAAATGTCAACTCAAATCTTTTATCAAACGCCTCTATCCAAGGCCGAAACTTCTTTCTAAACCTAGTATGATCATATTTTCAACATACCATCTAACAAAAGCATTCATTTAACCTTAATATGGATTTACATTGTTCCTAATCATGTAACGGGTTTTACTCCCTTATTGGTCAAACTAAGTTAAAGGTCAATTTGCGTAAACGCATCCTTTCCCGTTATGGGATATGCTTTACTTAAGATGCAAAACATTTAGCTTGTTTGCATCAAGATTATTAGTGATCAAATCCATTGTTGATTATCTTGGATTAAAGTCTAAATGACTAAATGAGTTTGTGGTATTTGGAGATTAATTATATTTTAAGTTTTCTCATCTCCTTACTTATAAATGTTTTACAAACTCACATGTATTCCTCATATGTACAAGTACACACTTCTTCAACACAACCCTACAACCCTTTCTTCCGAATCATTTGTTCACCCTTCTAACCCAACAAGTGATTTCATCTCTTCTACACACACTTCAGACACCTTCTTCCTAAATAATCTCATAATCACATATGCCCACTCTTCTCTTTCTTATAGGCAATGTGATTATTAACCCAAATAAATCATTTGATTTCATCCTTATCTTCATCTTCTTCATCTTCATAAGCCTTCACCAAATAATCCCCAAATCTCATCATCAATATGCCAACTCACATTCCCTTATACAATGTACTATCCTTGTACTTGTTGTACCTTATGTTCCCTACATTCCTAATCAAGGATCCTCCACATCTTTTCAAAACATTATTCACCACTTGTCCACTATTTACCTTCTTCTCCATAACATATGAATTTCACACACACGCTTCTTCATCCTCACCCTTAATCAAGCCAGTTCATCAATTCAAGTTCCCACACTCTTTTCTCCACCCTTGGATTGATTTCAAATAAATACAACACACATACACACTTTCTCTTCTACTTTTGATCAAGCCACCTCATCAATCCAATATACATCATTCTCTTCTCAACCATTAGATTGAACTCTCATTTCAAACAAAAACACTTCCTCTCATAAACATACACTTCTTACTCATACAACAAACACACCTCTCTCTACCATTGATCTTTCCACTTCACCAATCCATCCTACCTCTCTTCTTCACATCCTCACCGTTCATTTTAAAGCAAGATCAATAGGATCCCTTCTATCACATCATGGCAACTCATTCAAAACCTATTCTCTCTTAGCCAATATGTGGCTAATTCAATTTCAAATTCAAATTTCAAAATTTCCCCCTTTCTCTCCAAGCAAAGAATATTCTAAGAATATTCTATTATACTGTAACTATCTATTTCAAATTTTTAGTTAGATCCCAACTAAGCTAGTTACACTTTGAGAAATACCTAAAATACCCCTTTTCGATAATCCTTTTCTCTATTTACATTATCAGATAAGCAAAAACGCTATTAATACTTCACAAACGTTTTATCAAATGGCTATTTGAGTTGGTTGACCTTGAGTATAAGAATGATTGAAAGGTCATAGCGTGAAGTACAATTGGGGGTTTAACAAGTGCGGGTATTTAAAATGCCAAAGTCACAAAGAAAACAACTTCAGGATTCTGGCGCGCTGACGCGTGGGCAGCGCGCCAGACTCGAATTGTTTTTAACAATTTGGGATCTTTGGCTTATAAATACCCACCCTTAGCCTTTGTATTCCTCACCTATTGCAAACATTATTTCCTCTATTTTCTCTCCTCTAATCATCTAAGTCTAACACCTTTGTGTTCTTAATCTTCTCTTTTATCATCCATTGAAGAACGCACATCTCCGCAAGAGAGCCACACAAGTACCTAATCCATACTTGTGTGTTTTGTCGAGTGTCTTCTTTCTTATACCCTTTCTTTAGAATCGAGTCTCTAGGTTAGGTTAGGAATTAGTTCACCCACTTATCTTTTATTCAATCGAGTTGTAAGGGAAGTCTTGTATCTGTGGGATCAAGCCAAGATCATTAGGGATCTTGTTGGGGTTTTGGAAAGCTTCCAAGGGGAAGGCTTATAGTTGATAGGATAAGTCGAATCACGGGTTCTTAGGGGTAGATACCAAGGGCGTAATACCGTAGGTAGTAACTCTTCTTTGTGAGCGCCGGTCTTTGTTGAAAGCCAGTGGAGTTGAATTGTAATACGGTTTGTAGTCCACCATAAGGATTATACTAGTGTAGTATCGGAGTCGTGGATTCGCAACTGGGCGTATGGAAAGACTAAACCCCCCTTCCCAAACCAGTATATATCGTGGTGTTTCTTCTTCTCCCCTCTTCTCTCTATCTACTTATTGTTGTTTCAACAAAGTTGATTAACACACCACTCGGCTCTTTCGAGAATTGAAGTTTTATAAACTTTGAAGAAGTCAAGAAAACCGTATTCACACCCTACAGTTCTATAATTGGTATCAGAGCGGCTTACTCAAGTTTTCAAGCGTTAAAACCTTCCTGATAAGTCGTTTTAAGTTGAAAACTTCTTTTTCAAAAAGTTCGAAACCTTAACTCCAATTTTTGAAAAAGTTGAGTAAAGATCCATGCTCAAGAGAACTACGTTGAGGAGTATTCTATGCAAAGACCACCTTTGCTAGAACCCAATGGGTTTTTCTTTTGAAAAGCCCACTTTGAAACTTATGTAAATTCTAAAGATATTGACTTATGGCAAGTCATTCAAAACGGCAATTTCTACTATGAAGTTGAAGACTCTGAAACTAAGTTGATGAAAGAAACGTTGTATGAACTTCTTGAAGATGATCAAAAGAAGCAGCTTGGCAAGAACAATGAAGCCAAAATGACTCTTTACAACGCCCTATCGCGTAAAGAGTATGAGCGAGTATTCATGTGTAAAACTGCCAAGGAGGTTTGGCATACACTAATCATCACTTACCAAGGAAATTCACAAGTCAAGAATTGCAAGATTGATCTTCTCACTTAAAAATAAGAGAAGTTCTCAATCGCTAATGAAGAATCTATTGATAGCGGCTTCACACGATTCAACGCTATTGTGACTAGTCTCACATCTTTAGATCCGGACTACTCAAGCAAGAATCACGTGAGAAAGTTTCTTCGTGCTCTCCCATTGAAATGGAGAGCCAAGGTGACGACCATTGAAGAAGCCAAAGATTCGGATACACTTCCTCTTGACGAGCTAATTGGAAACCTCAAGGTTTATGAAATGGTCTTGGATAATGATGGTGTAGGATCTAAGACCGCCAGAAAAGGTAAAATCATTAGCTCTTAAAGCTAAAGTCACTAGGGAGCAAACTAGTAATGATAGTGATAGTCAAGGAGGAAGTGATGAAGACATAGACGAAGAAGAAGAAGCCGAAGCATTTAATTTGTTGGCTAGAAACTTCCGAAAGTTCTTCCGCAAGGGTAATCAATTCGGGCGCAACAATCGATTTGGTAATGGTGCCAATAGGTTTGGAAGAGGCTGTGGAAATAGCTTTGGCAACAAAGATGGTGAAAGCTCAAAACAAAAATGAGCTTTCTACAATTGCGGAATAGAAGGCCACTTTGCTAGTGAGTGTAGAAAGCCGAAGGAGAATAAGGCTTTTGTTAGAGGAGCATGGAGCGATAGTGAAGTCGGCGACGAACATCAAAACAACGCAACATGTCTCATGGCAATCGACTCTCAAGACGTAGTATCCAAACCATCTAGTTCTAATATTGATTTAAATAGTATTGATTTGCAAAAGGAGAATGAGGAACTCCTAAGGTTTAACAAGGACTTTGCTAAAACTTTTGAAAAACTTTTAAATGAAAAACGCTCTTTTGAAAGTAAGAATTCAAATCTTTTAAGTAAAATCAAAGATCTTGAATTTAAAGTAAATAAATTTGTTGATGATAAAGAGGTGATTGAACCTTGTCAAAAGTATGTTGAACTCACACAAGAGGTTGACTCTTTAAAGAGCAATGTTCTCAAGCTTCAAGACGAAGCATTGAACTTTTCAAAATTCAAAGAAAGTAGCATTGTTTTGGACGACCTGTTAAACTGTCAAAAATTGTCCCAAGATAAGGAAGGTCTTGGATTTTCTAAAAATGATAAAACCACTTCCGCAAGTCCAAACAAATTAATAGTGTTTGTAAAAGAAATTCAAAATAAAAATTCCTCAAAAAGCTTTGTTAAACCCATAGCTCCTCAAACTCACTTTGCAAACACTCGAGGTTCCCAAGCACCTATTACAAGAGTGGAAACAAGACATCACTCGGGCTCACACAATGGACTTGGATACACACGAACTCTAGTTGACCCTAGACCTCTCTTACCCACACCAAATATGAGACATTCAAACTCATATAATCGAAGACCTTCTTTTCAAAACAATCATTCTTCGAAAAGAAGAAACTTTCACAAAAACCAAAGGTCTTTATATCATCAACCTAGCACCTTCCAAAGAAGAGAAAACTCCTACCCAAATCAAAGGCTAAAAACACCTTGGAGCGCCAAACCAAACTTTTAAAACTCCCATGATTTTCAAAACAATCATTGGTTTGCGTTCTCAAGGTACGACCTACATAAACTATGTGCTTTTTTACAAGTCCCAAGAATGGGTTAACTGGGCATCCATAGTGCCTTAACCACAACGACCATACAATAATGGGTATCACGACCATTAATTCATAATTGCATGTAGGTAAATTGCTCTTAAAGCGATCTCTACTACCGGAGCGATTAAGATTGTGGATAGTGTTTTCAGCTAAGCACAGCAATATTAACTGTGAAAAGATAAGATTTTACTCTCGTTACAAGCTATGGGCGGTTGGAACATGTCGTATTAGAGCACCTAAGGGCAGTCGATCGTGTGGAGGTAATATATACACATGACTCCATTAATAGATTACCAATGTTTGATCATGTTAGTAGTCTACTTTTTTAACTTTGACAACATAGTCAATTTATGGATGATGATTGCGTAGTTAGCTTTACTAAAATAAATTGTACTATTAATAAAAATGGTAAAATGCTAGCTAAAGGACATAGGAGAAATGGTATATATACTTGCAAATTGGGAGATAACTCTAAACAACAAATTTGTCTTGTATTCGTGGTGGATAACTCAACGCTTGGCATAGGAGGTTAGGTCACGCCAATATGAGGTTAGTTCAAAACTTAGCTTCCAACGAGTTAGTAAGGAACCTACCTAAGTTAAGCTTTGAAAGACATTTTTGTGATACATGTGGTCTTGAGAGTCAAGGTAATACAAACAATAAGACTAGGAATGAAGAGTCAACTAGTAGGGTTTTAGTGTTGTTACACTTAGATTTGTTTGGTCCATCTCCAATTCAAAGTTACAGAAGGAACTTCTACACTTTAATGATTGTTGATGATCACTCAAACTACACTTGGTTATGTGTTGTAGGGTACTAAGGAAGTATGTATATTTCTTAGAAAAGTTTAAAATATTGTGTAAAAAGCTTGAAAACCTACATGATTGTTCTATTGTTTCAATTGTAACAAATCATAGGAGTGAATTTGATAAATTGCAATTTGGGAGATTTTGTGAAAAACATAGAATGTCTTATAACTTGTTGGGCCCGTTCACTTCTCAATCGAGTGAGATTGTTGAATGAACGCATCGCAAGTTAAGAAAGATGAGTCGTGCTATGTTGGACGAGCAATCAATTCCACAAAATTCTTGGTGTCATGCACTAGATACGGCAACATACATCTTTAATAGGGTTTATATTAGAAAATTCATTAATAAAACACCCTACGAAATCCTTAGAAATAGAATCTTCATTAGAGTCTTTAAGTCGTGGATGTAAAGTATTTATACTTAACACTAAAGTACATCTCACCAAGTTCGACCCAAATTCGTATGAAGGTGTGTTTTTAGGATACTCTCAAACTAGTAAAGCATACATAGTTCTTAACAAGGAAACAATGAGAATTGAGGAATCTCTCAATGTTACCTTTGATGAGAGCTTACCTGAGCCCAAGTCATCTTCTTCGGTAGAAGATGATAGGATTGATGAACCCATAGTTTAAGATCTCATTGGGTCGCTGTCATTACAAGTTAATGTTTCGGATGAAGGCTATCCTAAAAGTCTAAAAAAAGCTAGAGGTCACCTAGTAGAACAAGTAATCGATGAGTTAAATGAGAGAACAC
The DNA here is from genome assembly GCA_026074375.1 of Tanacetum coccineum. Lineage (NCBI taxonomy): Eukaryota > Viridiplantae > Streptophyta > Magnoliopsida > Asterales > Asteraceae > Tanacetum > Tanacetum coccineum. Next base: position 10,162 of record BQNB010122483.1, read on the forward strand.
TTACGTCTAAGACAAAACAAGCTTAGGGTTTTCGCATGATATTTTCCAAAGTCCAAATTGCACGAGTCTAGTTGAGGTTGATCATGGTCGACATGCACCATAGGATATTGATTTGAGTATGTAAGGGGTCAAAAAAGTATAAAGGTTGTTTGCATACCCTTTTAGAGATTATTGTGCTCTTAGAGCTTATGTGCTTGTGTGTTATGTGATAGGACTTACGTAAAAGGCATGGAAGTTAAGCAACATTGTTGTCTTAATAAGATGAATGATTGATGTCAATGCATTATTCAAACTAAGATTGACATATCTCGGAGTCTACATGTCAAAATTATGTCCTATTAACAAGAAATTTTATCTACATCTTGTCAATATTGTAATAATCATCGACTCACATATTTAAATGTGTGAAATCGATTTATTCACAACATTGCATGCTCTATTTCCCAATGATAGACATGAAAGAATAAAATAGACAAATTCATTAACAAAATTACTTTGGATCACAACTCACCCTTGTGTTGAAAATGTTGTATCTGTGTCAAATCGTTCATTTTATGTGTTGATTGCATACTATGTGTACTAGAATAGAAAAGAAAAGAAAAGAGAAGCACTTTTTGCAAACATACAAACTACTCACGTACTTAAAGACAATTCTTTCGAAATAGAACTCGATGTGGTATCGCATAACAAACTAAAATGCATAATTGGACATGATAATATAGTTATCTCATCCGAGAAACTATGGAATTAATTCACCATACACTATGGTAGTTGATATTATCAATATTGACACAACACATCGACCATAAGTCCAAGATATTATACCTAGCAACACGTTGCTATTATATAATAGATTATGTGCCCAATATGTGTAAAACATCCAAAAAGGGTTAAAATACACATTGAAGTAGGCTTGATAACTTTGACCACTCATTCGAGATCCTAAGCATTTTCCTTGTAATGCATTGAAAATAAAGTTATCATCTCTGAAAATTCAAAATGATGATTAAGGATCTCTACACAACAAACTACAATGAAAATATCATGCATGGCTAGATAAATCATGGTACATGCATGCACAATTGTATGAACTAGCTTGTGTAACTAAATCATCCAATTTTAATTACAACTCGATATGTTCAAACAAAGTGCCACTAATGTTTTAAAATATTGTATAATATATAATGTGTATTGTATGTTTTATGTGAAATAAAGTGCTTGAATGCCTCTTGTTATATATTGCTTTGCTACAACATAATGGGATGAATTTATGATTTATTTTTTCATGCACGCTCAACAAAAAGTAATTGGAGTCATAAATAACTATACATATAAATATTAAAACATGTATATGAATATATGCAACAATGTACAAAGTCACAATCATCTACATGTGTACCCATCCATGTCTCCAAGTCTCCAAATAGTAAGCTAACTCATGTTGGACTTAAACATGTGTATGTTTGTTGCTTGTGTTGTCTTGTGTTTGCTTGTTGCTAGATGTAGCCAAGAACACCTCAGAGGTAATGCTCTTGGCCCATGGATCCCCGTCTTGGAGCAAGGGGGAGCATGTACAATGGTATCTATTCTCTCTTCTACAAAGACATCTACCTTTGAATAAAAGACCAAGATCCTGCCTTTTTGATTTGAAAAAAGGGGGAGAAGGAAAGCAAAGCAAGAAGATGCTTATGATCGGGAAAAGCATGCAATTAAGGAAGCAAAGAGAAATAGCATACATGGGCGTAGCAAAGCTATGTAAGGCTCATAAAGTGAACTACATCAACAACGGTCTTTATCTTCGCTACGTTTGTAATTTTATTTGCTTTCTAAAATTTTATTTGTCATCATAAAAAATAGGGAGATTGTTGGTGCAACATTGGTTAGGACCTCATTTATGTTTTAACGATAACAAATAAACGTTCACAAACATAAAATAACAAACGATAGCCAAAATCCAGAAAAAACATTTTCGAGAATCTGGCGCGCTGGGCACGTGTCAGCGCGTGGCCAGCGCGCTACTTGCGAAGTCCGTTTTTACGGATTTTAAAATGCCGGCTTTCCTCTTACACGACACATGTGGAAACTTCAATAAAGGTATGTACATGATATTTGAGTATTTGAAAATACTCCAAATGAGGTTTAGACTTAGAGAGGAGCAAAAACGAATCCTCCCATTTCTCTACAAAACGCCAATTCAAATCTTTTATCAAATGCCTCTAGCCAAGGCCGAAACTTCTTTCTAAACATACTATGATCATATTTTCAACATACCATCTAACAAAAATATTCATTTGACCTTAATCCGGATCTACGTTGTTCCTAATCACGTAACAGGTTTTACTCCCTTATTAGTCAAACTAAGTCAAATGTCACTTTGCGTAAACGCATCCTTCCCGTTATAGGATATGATTTGCTTAAGATGCAAAACACTTAGCTTGTTTGCATCAAGATGATTAATGATCAAATCCATTGTTGATTATCTTGGATTAAAGTCTAAATGACTAAATGAGATTGTGGTATTTGGAGATTAATTATACTTTGAGTTTTCTCATCTACTTACTTATAAATGTTTTACAAACTCACATGTACAAGTCCACACTTCTTCTACACAACCCTGCAATCTATTCTTTCAAATCATTTGTTCACCCTTCTAACCCAACAAATGATTTCATCTCTTCAACACACACTCCAAACACCTTTTTCCTAAACAATCTCATAATCACATATGCCTACTCTTCTCTTTCTTATTGGAAATGTGATTGTTAACCCATATCAATCCTTTGATTTCATCCTTATCTTCATCTTCTTCATCTTCATAAGCCTTCACCGAATAATCCCCAAATCTCATCCTCAATATGCCAACTCACATTCCCTTACACAATGTGTTATCCTTGTACTTGTTGTACCTTATGTTCCTTAATTTCCCAACCAATGATCCTCCACATCTTTTCAAAACATTCTCCACCACTCATCCACTATTCACCTTCTTCTCCATAACATTTGACACACACTTCTTCATCCTCACCCTTAATCAAGTCATTTCATCAATCCAAGTTCTCACACTCTTTTCTCCACCCTTGGATTGATTTCAAACAAACACAACAAAACAAACTTTCTCTCCTACCCTTGATCAAGACACCTCATCAATTCAATATACCTCATTCTCTTCTCAAACAAACACAACAAATACACTTTTACTTCCTCTCACAAACATACACTTCTCACTCACACAACAGACACACATCTCTCTCTACCATTGATCTTGACACTTCACCAATCCATCCTACCTCTCTTCTTCACATCCTCACCATATATTTCAAAGCAAGATCAATAGCATCCCTTCTATCACATCATGCCAACTCATTCACAACTCATTCTCTCTTATCCAACATGTGGCTAATTCAGTTTGAAATTCAAATTTCAAATTCTTCCCTCTTTCTCTCCAAGCAAAGAATATTCCAAGAATATTCTCTTGTACTCTAACTAGCTATTTAAAATCTTTAGTTGGATCCCAATTAAGCTAGTTACACTTTGAGGAATACCTAAAATACCCCTTTCCGATAATCCTTTTCTCTCTTTACATTATCGAATAAGCAAAACGCTTTTAAGACTTCACAAACGTTTTATCAAATGGCTATTTGAGTTGGTTGGCCTTGAGTATAAGAATGATTGAAAGGTTATAGCGTGAAGTACAATTGGAGGTTTAACAAGTGCGGGTATTTAAAATGCCAAAGTCCCAAAGAAAACAACTTCGAGATTCTGGTGCGCTGGCCACGCGCTGACGCGTGACAGCGCGCCAGACTCGAATTGTTTTTAACAATTTAGGATCTTTGGCCTATAAATACCCACCTTTGGACATTGTATTCCTCACCTATTACAAACATTCTTTCCTCTCTTTTCTCTCATCTAATCCTCTAAGTCTACCACCTTTGTGCTCTTAATCTTCTCTTCTATCATCCTTTGAAGAACACACATCTTCGCACGAGAGACACACAAGTACCTAATCCATACTTGTGTGTTTTGTCGAGGGTCTTCTTTCTCATACCATTTTTTTAGAATCGAGTCTCTAGGTTAGGTCAGGACTTGGTTCATCCACTTATTTTTTATTCAATCGAGTTGTAAGGGAAGTCTTGTATCTAGATCATTAGGGATCTAGTTTGGGTTTTGGAAAGCTTCCAAGGGGAAGGGTTTTGGAAAGCTTCCAAGGGGAAGGCATTTAGTGTTGAAAGGATAAGTCGAATCACAGGTTCTTAGGGGTGGATACTGAGGGCAGAATACCGTAGGTAGTAACTCTTATTTGTGAGCGTCGGTCTTTCTTGAAAGCCGGTGGAGTTAAATTGTAATACGGTTTGTAGTCCACCATAAGGATTATACTACTGTAGTATCGGAGTCGTGGATCGCAACTAGACATACGGAATGACTAAACCCCCCCACCCCGAACTAATATATATCGTGGTGTTTCTTCTTCTCTCATTTTCTCTCTATCTACTTATTGTTCTTTCCACAAAGTAGATTTTCCACAAAGTAGATTAGCACACCAATCGGCTCTTTCGAGACTTGAAGTTTTATATACTTCAAAGTAGTCAAGAAAACCGTATTCACCCCCTCTAACTATCAATTTTCTCATCAAATTAAAAAAAACGACTTTCATCTTCTTAAAAAAAATATCTCACAAACCGTTAATCATTACGCAAAATGAAACATACCATCGCGACGAGAATTAAATAATCATTCTATAGAGGGGCACTTCTATATACTTTCGACGAACTTTTTTTTCGAATTTTTTATAGTTGCGTCTGAAAAAATAACATGTAATTTGTATCACAAATCACATGTGATTTTATGAAATCACATGTGATTTTTAAAAAATGAGTGGCTAAGATTTATTCATTGCGTATCTACTAAATTTTGGGTCTACATTGATCTAAACTCTGATAAATTCAAATAGTCATAATTTTCTATTTGAATTATAACCTGATAAATCCAAATAATTATAAGCATCAGGTTCTAGCAATGCCAAATCATCACCAATCGCCTAATCATTTGAGCAATGTAAATCTATGTGGTATATTTTTTTAACCATTTGAGCCATGTGACATGTTTGCTTACCAGTGACCTTTATCAACATTTTTCATGTAGACATAATCTCAAAAAAAATTAGCTCATATGAGCACTTACAACTATTAATGATGCAGAAAGCTTCGATATATTTTTATTTCAGCCGTTTTAAGGTAACATTTGTACAAATTAGTCACGAGATTATAAGGAAAATAAGATACCAATAAAGTTGAACCCATAATAAGATAATTGTAGTTCAAATTTCCGTCCTCTGTAAACTCGTTGACCCCTAAATAAGATAAAGTTGAACCCATTGCCCCTAAAATTAATAATGGCAGATACGTTTCGGACCAAATGATTAAAGAATGCAGCTGAACCACAGTGGGGTCCTGAAAATCATCACCAAAGAGTCTTGACGAACGGTTCAAAGTTATAAGAAATATTATGGTGTTGTAAAGTTTTTAGAAATACTAAGGGGCTTGTAAAGTCTTTGTCGTCCAACGTTCCATAATATCCAAGTATCAGCTCCGTAAGCATGTTAGCATCAACCTTGACACTTTCTTGATTCACACATAAGAGATTCACTTGGAAGCAAACATAATTAGGAGGTCACAGCGTAAAGACTAACCTAATACTAAATTACAGGCGCAATTTTTTCCTTACTCTCTCGCTCAATTTACTAAAAGGGTGTATTACAGTTGCGTAGACATGTGATTTTCTTATTGTATTGTATTACCTGATTATTTTGCTTCACTGATATAACCTTCTGGACAACAACACTAGTTGGTCGAGTTGTGCCTAGAGTAAGGAACCTGCGAGAAATGAGTGACAATAATACATACGTACAAAAATTGTAAAACCTATAAAGCTATACATAGATGTTATAAGTAGGACCATGTTGCAATAAAGTAACACGTATAAACGTTTAACATTGTTTATAGATTATAATTAGTAGCAAACTATAGTAAGTAAATGGGAAACAAATATTTTTTTAAGCATGCCTGGCAATCGAATTGCAAGTATGCTAACCATTAAGTCTAAAACGTAATGAGTGGAACCTTGAATAACTCTGTTTCACATAAGAAATCATTCTGCATATGTGACTTTGTTACAGTATTATGTTTACCTCAATAACTTGAATATATGTATGTATGTATGTCACTAAGACCTACCAAACTCTTAATACCATTTAGTTCCTTCTTATTATTATGCTACATAATGACCAATAAAGTCTCTAAATTGCGAACCATTTAGGCATGTACCAAGCAAGACCTAATTTATAAACAAATTATGACCCGTTTCCTTTTAGAAGCTTGTTCTTTTACCCGTTTTTTTTAAAAGCTTGCTCTTTTACCCGTTTCGACAGTTAATTGCCTTCTCCAAATTGGTCCACTTCTCATGGTTCATTGATATTACTTCACCTAAGTCGTAAACATATAAGAGGACCAATATTAAGTTCTCGATTCCAGAAAAACAAATCATAAAAATTTCTCATGGTATAAATGCTTTTTTTGTGCGTAAAAACAAAATAAAGAATTATTGATCATAAGCGTAAATGATTCATTTTACCTAACGCAGTAGAGTAGGGTCAAAAGAAGAAGAATCACAATCACATTCGCCAAGCAAACATTTTTTCTGCAAAATCAATGCATACATTTCATCAAACAACTTAAGTGTAGAAACATAGTAGCAGTTCAAGAATAATAATATAATGTACAAAACATAGCTGATTGAATCACAGGTGCCCCAAAAACAAACAATTATTTCATCTTCGAGTACTTCTTCCACCGATCATACATTCAAATATCTTCGAATCAAATACACAACACGCTGAAACATAAATGATCAAAGAAAGATGAAATTATGCGCTACTTATCAAGAAAGATGGCAAAAAGTTACCTGATTGATTGTTGAATAACACAAATCCAATCTGCTGGACTCATCACATGCTGCGCTTTTGGCCTACAAAAAATAGTGACACAAACCTGATTCAATCATGAAAAAGAAGCAATCAAATGTTTCAATTGAATTCAATTTATAAGAAGGATTCAAATGAAGGGAAAAGTTTATTAAGATAAAATTCACAAAGAGATGAGTATTATCTTATAATCAAAAACCGTCTTGAAAAAAATAGGCCTGATGAATTGTAACTGATTAATGGTGTTTTGAATCGGATAGATGAGTGTTTTTTTAATCGTAGAGTGTGTTTGGATGGAGGCTTGTAGGGGCTTATTGAGGCTTGGGCTTTTAAAATAAGTCGGCTTATAAAATAAGTCGGCTTATAAAATAAGCCTCGTTTGTCACGCGGGCTTTTGAAGTTATAAGCCTCTATAAGCCCCAGCCTCATAAAAGGGGCTAAAATTTTTAGCCCGGGGCTTATGAACCAAAAATTACTTATATACGCCTAAAAATATCTAACATATACCAAAAATTTATTTAATTATGTCCTTTTTAGTAATTTTACAATAATAAGCCTCAGCCCCAGCCCATTTACCAAACAAGTTTTAAAAAATACAAATTTTAATTTCGACTTATAATATAAGCCTCAGCCCCAGCCCCAACCCCAACACAAGCCCCAGCCCCAGCTCCAGCCCATTTTACCAAACATACCCTTAATTAAAGAATTTTGAATTGATATAGAGGAGACCGTCACAACAACTTTTTTAATGCATCTGCATTAGAAGGCTTGTAAAAAAAGTTTGTTTTATTATATAAAATAGATTATACATTTTGTTTTTCTTTTTTTTATTCCTTTATTTAAACCAAATGCACCTTAAAAGTTATCTGTGTGTCTGTATAAACGAGTTTAAAATTTAAATTTAAATTTAAATTTAAACTTGATAAAAAAAGTTATATTATAAAAAGAAAAGATAAAAAATATATATTGAAATATATACATATGAAAAAAAAATAAGTTTTTTAATATTAGAAAAAATTTAAATAGAGAAAGGTTAAAAGGTAAAATTCAACAACGATACAAATTTCACAAATGCTCAAGCCTTTTAAATAGTGTATGTCAATGGGATTGAACCCTAAATTCTAACACCAAATTTTCAGAGCCAGAAATTTTTGTTTGAGGAGACACATTTTGATAATTTTTAGGAGGCAGTTATGCTTGTTCACTTATTGAAACCATTCTGCAACCAATTTGTTGATCAAACTTTTGACATGAACATGGTCTTATCTTTGATAAAAGCCATTGTCAGTATGTTTTGTTTACTGTATGAAAGCAATCTGTCCCTTTGAGCTTCTTTACATAATGAAAGTAGTTGTCCCTAAAACCGTGTTACTTGATGAAATCACTCCGACCAGGAAAGCTAGTTTACTTGGTGAAAGCAATTTGTTCCTTAAAGGTTGTTTATATGATAATAGTAATCGTCCCGATAGGCGGTAAGTGTGTTTAATTGATGAAAAACTATGTCCTTGTTTTTCTATCCCTAAAAGGTTGTTTACGTGATGGGAGCATTTGCCCCCCAGACCCCCTCTCTATCTCCGCCCATGCAAACAATGTTTTATATAATCTTTTCAATTAAAAACCTATGGTAAAGTAGGAAACCAAACGGCCTAAAACTAATAAGATAAGAAATTTTTTATTTAAGCTCTAAAATAATTATAAAAACCCTGAAAATAAGCCCAATCAAAACACATTGTAAACGGGCCAGACCTTTCATGAGTGATGAGTCCAAGTTTACAACCAAGAAAGACTGGTTGGTGGAATGGTGGTTGCTGAGAAATAACCGGCTCCAGAAGTCAGCCATACTGGAGGAAATTGACCTCCTTAGTCCTTGTTCAACAATAAAAACTTGATAGGTATAACAATATGATTGATCATTATTAATAAATTAAAAATGCATAACTCTAACCCTAATTGACCCTGACACCACATTGTAGTCTTTACTTCTGAACTCAGCGAAGATGTTATTGAACTGTTAAACCTACCTCCCTGATATTTAACGGCTCCATCAAAGACTCCATGTAACAAATGGTTTCTGTTATATATGCTAGTGTTTCTAAACGTACTTTTGTTTTTATCTATGAATTGTGACCAGTTGGTGTCTGGATTGGTCTATGTTGTTTAGGTATATTCCGCGGAACACGGAGTATGTATAGAGTTAACATTAATGAGAAACTTTAACATGAGTTTAATGTGTTCGCCACAGAGACTCGTATAGCTTGATCCTGTTAGACGACTTAGATGGTCACATTGAGGAGAACAAGGAAGTTCATAGTTCTCTTTGGTTCTTATTTAGTTTACTGTTCATGTTGCTAGAATGGATAGTACCATTAAGATTACCCCTAGATTAGTGATAAGATAGATGAACTCATACATTGCTACGTCTGTGCATTACAGCAGTTAAGACAAAACTCGTTGTTAGTAATTGAACAACATAGCATAATGAAGTTATAAGACTTACAATCTTGAGTTCTTAGGTGTGTGCTTTTAATCAAGATACAAACACCCCCTCTAGTACCATGTATGTGTAGTGCGTGTTGTTTGCCAAACGTAGCGTCAATCACTGTCTGCAATGATATTTCAATTTTGCCTTGCTTCCATGAAATGTATACTAGGATCCTGCAAACACTTATGCAGGGCAGATATAATGGATTTTTGTAACCTGGGGAGGGGGAAGAGAGATGTAGGGATGAAACAAACACGGAAACAGAATAGTGTGAAATAAAGAACATTAGGTATACATGGTTAGATCAGAACAGAATGACCAATGTCCAATGCTGCAGTACTGAGTATCTTTTACTAATTTCATAGGGTTTTCAACATAGGAGTCGTATGGGTGAAGGGGGTACTTGAGACTGGTTATTAAAACTGCTTATCTACTCATTGTGTTTTGATGCAACATATAAGCAGGAAGGTGTTTGAGGTTGCTGCCTATTTCTGGGTGAAGTAACTCGTTGTGAATAAACAGCTTCAAAGTGCTTGTTTTTTCTTCCATAAATGCTAATATTAAGAAACAATAAGCAGTATAATAAAGCAATCCCAAACACCCTGGAAATATCCTTTTGGACAGTCTCCAGAGGCGCTCACTTCGTAATGCCTTGAC
>BQNB010122484.1:0-20276 GCA_026074375.1 Tanacetum coccineum
GGTAGATCTTAGCAAGTATAAAGAATATTCGAACAAACGTAGAAGTATTCAGAGAAAATGAACATAGAGAACCATTTGTTCCAACAGATCGCGAATCGGGATGCTATAGAAATTCATTTGTAGAATTTATCGTTGCAAACGGAAGAACGAATTGATCATAATAAAAGTGGATAGAAGTAGGCATCAAAGGTATCAAAATATAGCAATGGTTAAAAGAAATTAGTGTAAAGAGTTATTCGATCGACAAAATAAACGTAGAGAGTCGTTTGATATCGACTGAACTTAGGAGTTGATTTCTTGGTGGTACGACTCTCCAAAATCACGTGAAGTAACGAGGAAAAGAATGAGGTGTTAATGAGCCATAAACTAAGAAACACGACGATGAAACAACAACAAAGATAAATCCTTCATTCATCTGATAGCAACTCACACAAAGGAGAAGAATACGATTAAGGGAATCGATTGTGGTTTATTAACTATAAAAGAAGTACCCATAGAATCCACATGTGCGTCCTAAATTTATTTATTAAGATGCTCTCATTAATAGTATTACTCTCGTAATTAATTTATGCCACTTTTTCTAAAAATTTCTCTTTTTAGAAAGTTACTATTTTAGGAAAGTTTCTATTTTCAGAAAGTTTCAATTTTTAGAAAGTCCGGATATTCGTAGACATTAATATCGTTAAATGAAAAATTATGTTTCCCGTCAATACCGACCCATCCATTATTTATATACTATTCTTATTTCCCACATTATGGCTTTATATATATAAAGTTTCCGAAAATAGACTTCCTATTTTTAAACGTGACCGGATGTACCCAATAATTTATTAGCTATCTAGTAATATTCGTTAACGTTTTGTAAGCTCAAACGGACACTAAAACGCTCAAAACTACCACTTCTTGACAAAAAATCAGCAACTAATCCAACTTTTTATAAGTTTGACTTTTATTATATATTTTTCTCAATTCTGACCCGTCCAAAACGACCCACTAAAATACATTTTCACGACTCGGACTCTAAAGCATTTTGATGTAAAACGACGTTTCAGTCAACTTTTTAGTTTTAGCCGAGACCTGAAACCCAACGGAAAATGACCAAAATACCCCTGCAAGTTTCTGCAAAAAATTATTATAAAAACACAGATTTGTGTTTGAGTTTTTGACCCGTCATAAGGAGTTTTTAAACTTAGATCACCTCGCGAAAAGGTAAAACGACATTTTAAACAACTTTTTAGTTTTACCCGAGACCCAAAGCTCAACAGAAATGGATGAAAACGCCCTTATATCAGATCTGATGCAATTTAAATAAAAAGAAAAACGCAGATTTTGCTTTAGCTTTTAGACCCGTCATTACTCATTTTTAGACTTGGTTATCCTCGCGGGGAAGTAAAACGGCCTTCCAAACAGCTTTCATGTGGGACCCGAAAGTGACGAAAATACCCTTTTAAAAATCTGACAGCAACTATTATTTTCCCAAAAAGCTGAATTTTTAGTAAAAAATTTCCTAACTTCCATTGGCCGTAAAACTTCGTTTTTAGGAGTTACGGGACGATCCTTACATGGAAACGATCGTAAAAACAAGCTCTACCATGTTTTTAAATCAAAATTTAACTTTAACATTTTTCAACACTAGAAAGGGGCGATGAAAATTTCTGCATTAAACGACCCGTTCCGAAACTCATCCAAACACCATTTCTCATCACAATAACTTCACAACGAACCTATACTAACTTATCTTCATCATCTAACAACTTTCAATCAATCAATATTCATTCAACACCATCCTAGCGCAAAAACATGTGGATTTCACAACAAGCAAGTTAAGTATAAAAATATACGCATGAGAATAATATAGAGAAGGGTTTTTAAGATGCTCACACGAACGAGTATGAGCGAGAATAAAATCAAAATGCGGACCCTTCTTGATTCCCTTTTCTTAGTCAAATCCCTACAAAACCCCAAGACAATAAACCATTGGCTACTTGATCACTCAAATCCTTAAATAAGCCTTAATCTTAAAACCTTTCTAATTCCTAATCCGAGGATGATAGAAATATGGGGTTTTCGCCTAGGGAAATCATTTCGAGTTTATTTTCCAGAAATGTAGGGCCCATTGCCCAGAAAGTTTCAGAACCTAGGTGAAATTATCATTTTACCCTTCAATTCAAGTGCAGATTATTTTCTAGGTTTTACCTCTTCACTATTCTTAATGTATCTCCTAAACCATGTGTCCGCAAAGACCGAAATGACCCCTCAAATCTAATTTTGTTCAATACCTAGAACCTATAGTTTTACATATTTAAGTGTTGCTATATAAATTTTTAGACTTATTACCCATTCAAATTCTGGTCTTAATTTTTGACTAGTTTTGCCGCTTCGGCGATAACTCATTCGTCGGGCGTCGATATGACTCCATCTGAATTTCTATATGTACCTAAGGTGTTTATCTATATACTAGTCTAATTTCCCAGGTCTTCATAGACCAAAAATATTTTGAAACATACCCAAGCTGCTATTTCAAAAGCAGTCTTTGGGAATTTGTGATTTATTTTTATGCCTTACGGGAATAAGCGTAATTTGAAATCTATTGATGCTATTGATGTGAGGTCAGTGGGCGGTGATATCCATAAGGGTCCTCTACATGTACCATAATCCCTTTTTAAAAATTTAATAAAAAAATATAGAGTTATTCTCGTTTTCCTAATGGTATACCAGATTTGACTAGTTTTAGTAAAACATCGATATCTTGCTCATCCGGAGGAGATACGGCCCGATCTAAAAAACCACATATACTTAAGACATATACCTACATTCTTAACTTCCCCAATTGCCTTATGACCAAATTAATTCATAATTTACCCTACAACCTGCTGGTTACAAGTGCCCTAAAAACCCATTTCAAAATCCAACCAAACACCATTTTAATTCCTCTAAACCCCTATACAAAGGCATGATTAATTATTTAACACAAAAACTCATGAATTTCTAGAATCGAGGATTTAACACTCACTTAGTAAGGATCGATACAAGAGAATCAAAACATGAACACATAATTTTTTCTCGAAAGTCCCAAAAGTGGCGTTCCCTAACGACACATTACGCGGGAATAAATGAATAATCGTTTTCCAAAAGAATGAAGGGTTATGAGGTGACATGTTAAAGTCGTAATTGAATTAGTCAGCATGTCTTCATGGAACAGATTACGGAATGACATTAGCCTTTCAATAGTATGAGGTGAGTGTTCAAACTCAGAGTCGAATAGTGGGATAACCAATGGAATTGACAAACTTTTTCTAACTTTGATATCATCTAAATGGGAATTATGCAAAATCACGAGAAGTTTTAAAGACAATTGCATCACTAGCAATTACTTGAGAAAGTATTAGGGGTCGTTGTATTACTCATAATGTCTTGAAAACAAATGAGACCATTGTGTCATTCACAATGTCTTAGAAAAGCTTTAGTATTCATATAGACATCCTTCATATAAAAATATAGAGGCATTCTACAAAGTAGACATAAGTGATCGAAAATAGTCGACACTTATACAAATTACTTTTATATAAGTAAATAGTTGTACTCAAGGATATAATCGTAAGAGATCGAGAAGAAGGTAACTCATATATGCAGGTATCCTTATATAATACCAGTATTGATGCTCGAGGGAGTCAATGAGAAATCAGAAAGTACGCAATAAGCGGAGTGATCAATATTTATATAACTGACCAATATAAGGTAAATAGGTAGCGGTAATTTTGAAGATGAGCGTAAAAGATGGAAAAGAAAATCAAGTATTATAAAATCAGTATCCATATAATACTATTAGAGATGCAAAAGGAATTATATAAGGGATCAGGAGGTCGAGGATTTGCCATGATAATCTGTAAATCACGCAAAAATAAATACGTAAGGTCACTATATAATTAAAAAAAAATATATTATATGAATAATAACTTATGAAAATATGCAAATGCATGACGATGCTCCATGAATGAACGTGATGATCGATAATAGTCCAAATATGAATGATAATATTCATTGTATATATGAATTACATTTTTATGTATTTAAACAAATAGTTTTTCAATGTTTCACGAATAACCATGACAATCAATATATATATTTTAATATATCTCATAATATTTATCATATAAATATTCTCATAACAATGCACCAGAAACGTGCATAAGAACTCAATTAAAAACCATAAGTATGACTTGGACGAGGGCCACGAAGAATCTTAGCGCGCAAAAAAGTTATAGTTTAGGTTTTTGAAAAATGACCTAATTCTCTATAACTTATGGCTCTTGATACCAATCTTTAACACCCCTAAATTTTACACGCAGCGGAACCAATAGTTTGGGTGTTAAGTCATAGCACAATCACATAAGATTATAAAGAACGACTCAAAAGAGACGTTTTTAAAACAAACATTTACATAGTTCCATTCTTAGTGAAAATTAGAGTTTACTTATCCACAAGATCATTACCCCAAAACAACACATCATAAGTTTAAAACATTATCATAAAATGTTTGCAGAGAATGGAACAAAAAAAAAAGTTTTATAAAAACTTTAGCTCTATACTTCTCATCCGCTCCAAGCCATCATCCCTGATTACTTGAGATAAAACATGCTAAAAAGTCAACGAAAATGTTGAGTAAATCATAGAGTTTATATGAATAAAATAGAACACAAGCATAAATATTGATTTAACAATGAACTTGTTGATCATACAAGCCATTCAAGAATTATTGCATTAAGCTCGTGACACCGTTCCCATGGACGAAAAACACAGATCATTTTAGATCATTCAATAATAATATTGCCCCCAGGTTAGGTAATTGTTAGATACCTACTACACATCTCGAATACAATATGTTCATATATCCGAGCTCACAATGGATGCTCCCAAAACCGAACCGGGTTGTCAAGCCTATAGATATCTATTAATTGCAACAGCGGGTACCCATCATAAGTACTTAACGGTTCACGAAAATGGGGTCTTTTGACATAAGCTACTCTATGCAATCAAGGTATACAATAGGGTCCGACATACAAGAAAAACAACTTGTGTTCAATTTAATAAAGTAGCATGTATCTCCCTTGCGGGGTTTAAGAAAACATTTAAAGTTTATAAAGGCGAGGCTATGAACTCACCGAGTATAGAAGTAGTGATTTTAGAAATCTTGATAAAGAAGACGAATGCCAACGATCAACCGCGACCTATAATAGTGGCGCGTAATTAAAACTCACACTTATAATAAGATGTAACGTAATACGAGTAAGTAGATATATATTTATATATATCGACATGTAGTAATATCCTATGCTTAAGAATGCATGATTGAGAATTACTAAAAATGCTACACTTATATTTTCTGAAATTTTAGCGATTTTACTAGTCGCTTGATGACGCCTATAGAAATACCAAATAACCATTTTTCAAAAATTCCACAACGCAATGCATCTGAAACAGGGTCTGCTAGAACCTTGCCAAAGTTTGGCATGAGCTGACCCCTTTAAACCTTCCAGAAAAATCTGGAAAAATTACAGTAATTCATACACATTATGAAGATGCTACAGTTTAACTTTCGTCGAAAAATATAAAGTTTTGATCCGCCTGCTCACTACATCTTTACAGCCTAAATTCTGACTCTAAAACTCAGTTTCGACAACTGTTTTTGCAAACCCCTTTTGACTAACTTATACTTATTGAAAATCAATGAGGCCAGATTCGTTGGAAAGTAGATTCGGTGAATTTAGTTTTAGGCATCGGAAAATCCAGAAAAGCTATAGGCATGACCAAGATATGGCACTCGCAAAGCGACTAAAAATTCTGCATAAAAACACCCTATGCATAATTTTACCATTCCACATTCCAAACTTATATCGGGCATATCTTACTCATTTTTAAGAATTAGAAGTCCTAATTTAAACCAAAACGAACATTAGAACGACCTCCATCATATTAGACAACAAAATCTCAGTTTACAACTTCACTAATTTGCCAAATCAAATCGCCCATATTTCGCATTAAATATACTTTCACTATGCTCAAACTAACCTATCACTCATACTAAATTATCAAGTTGGCCAACAACCTTAAAACCATAACATATAACTTAATCCATGGATTCTTAAACATGATCAACACACATGCAAACATATATGAAATTCAACAATATAAAAAGAAAATTTAGGAGCTTATAATGCCAAATAAAAAGAGGGAAAACCAACACTATCAAACCCTTGTGGGTTTCATAACCGGCCGAACACCACAAGGACCCAAGAAAAACTCGAAGACTTGATTTGTCTCACCCAAACTTGTTTAAAAGCATTAACATTTATCCCTTGATGATCTTCTTGCATCTAATTAAGTAAAAACCCTAAGAATTAAAATCTTGTAAAAATCAAGAATTCATAGATCTTGATGCATGGTGGTTTTCTTTGATGGAGGATGATTAGGGTTTAGTTTATATGTATTTGGGAGTAATAAGGGAGTGATTTGGTGGAGATTTAGTAGTGATGGTTGTGGTCTTTGGTGGCTGACGTCGAACAGGAGAGGGAAGCAGAAGAGAAGGATAAATATTTTTGGTAAAACTAATACTGTGTGTGTTGTGTCGTGGCTTATAAAGCAAAGAAAAGGGGAGTGGGCTTTATAAATAAATCTTTTTCAATGCACATGGGCTTGGGTCATTAGCTAATAACAAATAATTAAGGTGTGGGTTTGTGTGTAGGTTATGGGCCGCCGAATACAACAAGAGAAGGAAGGGTAGGCTTCGACCCATTATTGTTAAATTTTTTCTTCTTTTAAATCTCGGGTCCGATTATTTAACTAACGCGTTATAAGTTATTAAAATACTTTTTCGACGTGGTTTGGCCAAACACAAATAAAAATCGAAAAATACTAAAAATAAAATAATTAAGTTCTCAAGGCTTACAATAGGCATTTGTTGATTTCTCGGCCGATAGACGTTTAATTATCCAAAGTAGGATTCGCGAAAATTTAAATTGACGATTTTAATAAAAACCGACTAAAATAATAAAAATGAATTCTTCAAAATTTATAAAATCAATATGAGATTAGAAATAGTAGTGACCTTAAATATGGGGTTTTACAGACACCAGACTGACTCCAACAAACTCATCTTCTCAAGCTACAAATATTCTAATCACTTCACAGGAGGTTGATGAGCTCGAACCACAACACCAACAAGTTCAGCAACAAGATAATGAAGCTTCACTCCAACCCGTGACAATTGCTGATAATGTTCCAAACGCTATGCTCGATGTAAATATGTTTGTCAATCCTTTTGCCACTCCATCCACAAGTGTTGTTGAATCATCATCTTCACAATATGTGGATCCATCGAACATGCATACGTTTTACAAACCATACCCTCATGAATATCAATGGACTAAGGATCACCCTCTTGAATAAGTGATAGGAGAACCCTCACAACCAGTTGTGACAAGGAATCAACTTAGATCAGATGGTGACATGTGCATGTATGCATTAACTGTGAGCACTATGGAACCAAGAAATGTCAAAGAGGTTATGACCGACCCTGCATGGATTGAATCAATGCAAGAAGAGCTTCTCCAGTTCAAAAGGCTTGATGTATGGGTGTTAGTTCCTCATTCGGATAACATAAAACCCCTTACTTTGAAATGGTTATTCAAGAACAAGCATGATGAAGAGAACACGGTCATCTGAAACAAGACTCGTCTGGTTGTGAGAGGGTACCGCCAAGAGGAAGGTATAGATTTCGAAGAATCCTTCGCTTCGGTTGCTAGAATGGAAGCTATCAGGATATTTTTGGCATACGCTGCACACAAATCGTTCACTGTGTTTCAAATGGACATAAAAACTGCTTTCTTGCATGGTACGTTAAAAGAAGACGTGTATGTGTGTCAACCTGAAGGCTTCATTAATGTTGATCATCCAAGCCATGTCTACAAGCTTAAAAAGGCATTATAAGGGCTAAAGCAAGCACCAAGGGCATGGTACGATGAATTATCAATGTTTCTCCTACAAAATCACTTCTTCAAAGGCACAATTGATCCAATGCTGATTATAAGACGCTTTGACGATGATATCTTAGTGGTCCAGGTCTATGTAGATGATATTATCTTTGGTTCTACCCACCCTAGAAATTCCCCAACTATTTTTTGACCTTATGAAAAGCAGCTTCAAAATGCCGATGATGGGGGAAATGACGTTTTTTCTTGGCTTACAAGTTAACCAATCCCCCCGTGGCATCTTCATAAACCAGTCCAACTACGTGTTAGAAATCCTTAAGAAATATGGAATGGAAACTTGTGATCTCGTTGGAACTCCAATGGAGATCAAAGATAAGTTTGACCTTGACCAAAATGGGACTCTAGTCGATGCAATGAAATATCGTAGCATGATTGGTGCCCTAATGTACCTCACGTTAAGTAGACCAGACATTGTACATGCTATTTGTTTATGTGCTCGGTACCAGGCTAAGCCAACCGAGAAACACCTTAAGGAGGTCAAAAGGATCTTTTGCTATCTCCGGAGAACCGTTAATATGGGTCTCTGGTTTACGAAGGATTCTGGTTTTGAACTAACCGGATTTTTAGATGCTGATTATGGGATGTAAAGACACCTTCAAGAGTACTTCCGGTGGAACTTAATTCTTAGGCAAAAAGCTAGTTAGCTGGTCCTCGAAGAAAGAAGATTGTACGGCGCTGTCAACCGCGGAAGCAGAATATGTGACTCTATCCGCTTGCTTGCCCAAGTCATCTGGATGCGGAAAGTTAACGGATTATGGCTTTCACTTCCACAAGATTCCTATCTATTGTGATTCGAAATTAGCCATAGCCATATCCTGCAACCCGGTCCAACACTCAAGAACCAAACACATCGCCGTCCGCTACCATTTCATCAAGGAACACGTAGAAAAGGGTACGATTGAACTATATTTTGCCAAGACTAATTACCAATTGGCTGACCTTTTCACCAAAGCCCTTCCAGCAGAAAGGTTTAATTATTTGGTACGTCACCTTGGTATGTGCAGTTTGTCTCCATAGGAGCTTGAACGTCTTGCAAAATCACAGTAATTTTTTTGTATATATTCATATGAAAAACAAAATATAAAAATATAAAACCCATAAAAGCAAAATTCAAAATCAAATTTTTTTCAAAAATACAAAAAATATTCTTCTCTGACATGTCTCTCGACAATCGATAACATTTGCGCACCTAGAAATGTTAATTAATATTAACACGGGTGAATAAATGAAGTTTGAGCGAGAGTTTCAAATAATTTCAAAACGTGTCTCTTCAAATTTTCTCTACGACTTCTAAGCAAATGTCAGCTTAGGACTCGAACTTCAAAGAAAGGAAAATGTTCATATATGCATATTATTCCTAAACAACGGGAAGTTCACACCTTCTCGGTCTTGAGCCCATATAAACATTCAATGTTTTGAATGCTCAAGATAAGTACTAAGAAAATGATAATGTAATAAGATAAATCTAAAATCATTTTCCTATTGAGCACAATTTTTAAGATATTTTCAAAAAGAAAATTTCAAAATCTTTCATAATTGTGTGCTCAACAAACTCCCACTCCAAGTTTTCACTATAATCTTTTATTGAGGGGGAGTATACATTTTGACATTAGTTCCTCTAGTATGCATATCTATTCTCCCACGGTTTGGTTAGTCTAAAAGTGGATCAACGTACATTAACTTGTATTTTAATTCACTTAGTAAGTCAAAAATTGTCACCACATATGCAATTTTTGAGGGGGAGAATAGTGATTAAAATGTGATCAATACGACTTAATGACGGATAAGATCTTTTGACTATAAGTGCGTTCCTAAACCTTGCATGTGCAAAGCTCTTTCATAATATGACGCATATGTGTAGGGGGAGCTTTTTGGTGATATAGAAAACTCTCAACGTGTATCAAATGATTTCTCAAACACGTTGATTGATTTTTCAAATGGTTTTATGGCTACTATGGATATACCAAAGACCGACCAACTGTTGTTTCTTACGGTGTTATAAGGCGGTTAAGGTTAGGAATTTTTGTTCCATGATCCAGCCAGAACCGGAGGGATCTACCCAAGGACACTCCATTAGATAGAATAGAAGTCCTTAGGTATGACTAAAAAAAGAAGTAAAGTAAGATCGGGAAGAATGTTATCCAAGGCATGAGTTATCACCGGAACAAACCCAACAAGGTGATAATGAGGACGCGTTGGTGTAACATTGAACGGGTTGAAGAATTAAAAAGAATTGTAAGGATAAAGGGTGAAAAGAAAGAAGCCCTCCATACAACCTTAGGCAGAAACCGGGTCAATGCATAATCTATCAGTAATCACAAAGATGATTCTAATATTGAAGACAAGTTATCATGGACCCAGTGATGCAAGGCACAACCCATGCCAGCCACTCAGACTTCTCTTAATAGAAGTTTGTTTCATTTCTCACGGAGATCAACACGCTTCTATCGGCTTTCTCATTCTGATATTGTTGATATTGAAAAGGTAGCAGTCCGCTCCAGCCTCCGATCACCAAATAACAAAAGTGCACTTACAGAGTCTATAGCTAAAAGATCAATAAAATAAATCTCATTAGGACACATTCCATGATAAACACTTGTTGAACACCATTAAGCTCACAAGCTGTTAACAAGAGTCCTACGCATTATCCTTGTGATAATTGCCATAACATTCAGAGTGATAATCTTTAGTATTCACAGTGATGAATGGAAATCCTTCCAGAGTCAACATCAAATAGCTCTGCGGTAGGTGACTTACAAGATTCTAAATGAATCAAGCTTGTGTCAACTGGATATCTATTTTGGTCCAGTATATGAATTAACGACTCAATCAGAAAGATAGTATCGATCTGATTTAATCTTACCGTGTTGTCTGTTTTGAGACGTTCCGGTAATGAGAACAAGCAAGTACGGTGAATCTAATGCAATCGCGTTAGAGGATCTAACACTTTGAGCTGGAATCCCTGTCAAGGAGGTTCTTCTAAATTAAACCTGCCTGATTACAGGTACAGTATCTTATACTGTAAAACGGTTCTTACGGAACCAGAGGTTAACGCAACATAACTTAAGACGAATGACAAAGCCATATTCGTCTATACATGCTGTTTATCACTAATATTAATTTTCAAGTATAAGAGATGGCGTTACAACCTCATTCCAGGTGAGTTAAGATTCAAGACCTCATGCTCAATCGACAAAGATAAATACATGATGAAAGCTCAAGTATCTGATGCACAAGCACTTCCTCAAAGGAATATTATTTACAAGATTACCAAGCAATAACAAAGATATATCTTACAAGTGGATCAAGCACTACTTCTTCCATTATGTATTACAAGTAATCATGTCAAAGATAATGTTAAAGGAGATTGTTAGCGAGCTTTCAAGACCTTGAGCATAAGGGTGGCAACACAAGATCACAAGGAGGCAAGAAGATTCAAGGATAAGGATTTAAAGATCTTAAAAGTCAAGATAAATTCAAGGTTAAAGACCAAGATATCAAGATTTCGTTAAAAGATATCAAGTCAAAGATCAAGATCCAAGATCACAAGCATGCAAAAGGAATGTCAAGTGAATTCCCAAGAACACAAGGCTCTAAGTGATCCACTTGTCAAATGACCACCCCTTAGGGAGAGATTGTTAGCCATGTTTTTATGTAAAGTGATGTTCATTATATAGTCCCGAGTCTTGTAAAGGAAAACATAGTTTTTGGGAATACATTTAAGCTAATCGGGCCTAGTTACGGGCTTTAAAGCCTATTAGATATCAAGCCCGGCCTTGGAAGCCCACTTAAACCCAAGGCCGGCCTATGTTGTAAACTATATAAGGCCCTCTCCTTATGTGGAGAGGGTGTTGCTCACTTTTACTCTTTTCTTTTTTATGTGAAGTAACCATTTTCCTTTGTCACTTTCTCTCTCTAAATTCATCTCTCTCTCTCTCTCTATAATTCCTAGCAAATTTGTGTATGTGTATGTGAAGTGGTAAGGCTAACAGGGTCGTAGCGGAATATGGGTATGGGAGCGTTAATAAGTGGTCAGGCAAAACAGTGACGTTAGCCGAATAATGGAAATGGGAGCGTTTTACATCGATAGAACAAATAGCACAAGATATATAGAACGACCTCTAAAAGAGTCGTTTGAAAAACTGATAACATTAAATAACTGAAATTGATTGTACAAAATCACCATGGCTTAACATGTTCACTTATAAAGTAGAAGATATTAAAAACCAGGAACAACAATGTACAAATATCACCCACAATTAATGCATTCTAAATCTTTAAGCAATGACATCAAAAAATAACTACCAAACAATGTATCCTTGACTTGACACCATATGACTTTAGAAAAACATGCGTTTAAAACAACCAAACATAAGTTGGTGAAATCATAAGGTTTATGTAAATATAAAGTAGGACCGCAAGATTCCAATGTATAGATATGCTATAGATCAAACATTTACAAAAAGTAATTTACGTTCTCTAAGCTTCTGACCTGAACTCGACATGTATGTCATAGAATTGCAATATAAATTTCCTAACATTGCCCTTGATGAAGTTCTAACCCGCAACATCCTAAATCCACATGATATACGTCCATTGTTCCGGTAAACCACACAGTAGCGGCTACTCACCCGAACATGGGAGGTCAATCCCCAAAGTAGATCATATTTAAGAACTTCGCACGTTACACCAAGTAATTGACAGTTCATGATAATGGGCTTAGTGGGCTATTGCTACTTAGGCAAACACATAATCATGTTAATATATACACTTGCATCCAATTTGTAAAACAATGCCAATGTTTCTCACCCTATAAAGTTGTAAACAACTATAATAGAAAAACACAGGCTATGAAACTCCAACCTCAGTGAATGAAACTTTGATTTAATTACAAATCAAATGAGTTGCAAGACGTCATGGATAGTCCCGAAATGCAACCTAATTTATATAGGTTCTATGATACTAATTGTGACTTAGCATTACCTAATACCACATATAATGATATATAGTTACATCACCACTTAAACATGTTTGTTTAATTTATAAAAATTAAACAATATAAATTTGTATTTGGTAAAATGAATAAATGTCCATGTATTTGTATTGGTAAAAATGGTGTACTTGTCTAACAATTTATTAATTGCTAAAAATACTTGATTTAATGTTTTTATTATTTATATAATGTTATTATATAAATAGTTTCAACCGTCTATAGTAAAATAATATTTATAAAGAGTTAAAAACATGTATAAGTATTATAATAAGTGATATCACATAGTTTTGATAAAGTATTATTTGATTAAAATAAACCAACACAATTCATGTCATGAAATAGTACATAGACAATGCCAATATCTATTTGATATTAACCCCCGTTTTTAGTGAACGTTTTTTACAAGTCACCACGATTTCGTATAAGGAAAATCTATCTAAATATTATATTATAGTAATTTACAGCTACAGACGAACAGTAACTTTACAGTGTTTGTAATTTATATAAACACGTTACTTATTATTAATTAGATCCGGTTGTAATCTCGTAAAAATCATATCTCCTTCGTTTTAATTCGGTTTTTAGTGATTCTTATATGCACGGATTCGTAATTAAAAGTTCTATCCAAATAAAGTATTTTCCCAAAACTTACTCTTATGAACAGTAAAGTATTTTTATAAAATTACTTTTATAAAAATATTTTTTATCGTAAACTTGTAAATAGCGTAACTTCTTCGTTATAACTCGAATTTTTAAGTTCTTTATATGTACAGTTTCATCTTGAAATGTACTATTTTAATAAAATATAAAATAAATATTATATTTTCGAATTTAAAACAGTAGGTTTTTGTAAAAGTTAATAAAATTGTTTTTATAAGTTTTTAACTTAATTAATTTGCTACAAGTCCTCTAAATTATGTAATTATACATCTTTGATATAATTTGAGTCCTCTAATTTGTGTCCATCAAATATAGTCCAAGTTTGTCCAAGAACATGTCCAGTTAGGAATTTTTACTTGATATAGAATAAATAAATATACCATAATTATTAAATTTATGCAAGTTGCTTGAAAGATCCAAAGTAAAACATAATGCTCAAGTTATTTAACAATCATTTTTACGCATGAACAAGAATATCTAGAGTTTACATAAACTTGTAATATTTATAACTATCGTATATGAAATATTCTAGGTGATGATTAACAATATAAACATTATAAATATGAAATGAATAATTTGAGGAGATTAGAGTTTATAGAAGACCTTAAGATAAAGAGTGAAGGTGATACAAACAATCAAACCCTAAGTATTAACCATTAATACTAGATAGAAAACCCTAACTTCTCAATGAAAACCCTAATTTCCTTCACTTGTATAAACCTTTATAAACACCCAACCAAGCTTGTAATACCCTTTGTAACACCTTAGATATGATTAATATCAACCCTTGTACACTTGTAACGCTTGAGAAATTAAACTATAAATTATTTTGGGTGTGTAATGTTGAAACATAGGACTATGGCTAATGAAGGAGAGGATTTTGCTTTGATTTACTTGAAAATGGTAAGAAATGAAATGCTAGGAATAGAAACCCTTTTATAGCAAAATGTAACTAGTTAAAACCACTAACTTAACCATGGTTAGAAGTTGGAATGACTAGTGTGTAAGAGACCCATAAGGGGGAGCGGTTTAGTGTAAGAAAGTATGGAATGTGTAAGATAGGTTGGTAATGTAAGAAGAAGGTTACTTGAAAATCTGTAATAACACATTTATAGTTAACAAAATTCAAAATAAATATCCTTTGTGTGTATATATATATATATATATATATATATATATATATATCTGGCCTGTATAGTGATATAATGTAAAGTAATTATGTAATTTTTGAGTATTGGATATAATTGTGGGTATTTGATTGAGTATAGATAGGTATTGGTGCTTCCGTGTATGCCTAAATGTATTTTATTACGAAACGTAAACGTTTTACGTAACCAATAAAAATAAAATATAAAAAGATGATTTTTACTTTTTGTAAAATAATATAATAGCTTGCTTTAAGTAAACTTTTTATCGTTTTGGATTCCCGTTCCCTTTACCTGTTGCTTGTTGTTTTTAGTATTACGCCGATTTAACTAAACAATAAAAATTAAAAGTAAACGCGTAAAAGCCTAAAAATAAATAATGGAATAATTGAAGTCATAAAATGACCTGAAATAACAAATTGTTACAGATGCTGCACAGAAAGGTTGTTCGTTTAGATTATGGGCAAGATGGATGCAAAGTGAGGCAAGTTTCCAAATTAAAACCTTGGTTCTTACTCACACATGTTCCAGAAATTTCATTTGGGTCATAGTTACTTAGAGTGATAAGCAAAGCAGTTGCAGTAAAGTTTTGAAAAATCTAAGATTAGTTATAGCATATGGTAGCAGATGTTAGAGAAAAGTTGTTTGTTGAGTTGAGAAGGCTAATAATCCCTCATGAACGGTAAGAATACGTAAACTAAAGAGACGAAGTCTTTCAACTTTAAATATCCCTCCACAATTGTAATTGTAAACTTGTGACCTGGGTGTGTGTATCTCAATGTAATCTTGAGTGTGTGTGTATTGTACCCCGTGTAGTTTAGGCACGGTCATACAGTTAGGCCACGACCATGCAGGTTCGGCAAAGCTTAAATAATAACTCCTCTGTTTTGAATCCTGTGGACTTGCCATGACTATCCTAGTCGTGGATACCACTTCTTATCTTGTGTTGATTTACATTTGGCTATTTATCTCATATCCTTGCATATATACTTTGATGGTACTAAATTGTTTGGTTTATTCGATAAGTGAGTCCTTATAACGAGGGTGTAATATCTCATATAAGTGGTATAAAAGCCGAGGTTTGAGTAGAAGGAATCATACAACTTGGGAGGAAGGCCATACGCGAAGAACAAAGACTTTGTGTTTGGTTTGCATATATGCACAGCGGGGCTGGTAATTAATACATTGAGATGTTACAGGATTAAACACATGGCAGAAGATATGAAGTTAAATATAGACAGAGTCAAGAGGAGTTAGTAGACATTCTAGAGAACCTTGTAGGGCATGGGTTGAGTAGCATGGGTTGAGTTCACAAATCACTTAGAGCCCATATGGGAGCTCAGATATGAGTTAGGTCAGAAAACAGTGCAGCTTCGCGGAAGATTGAAATCAGAAATAAGGATTATGCTCTAGAGAAAGCAGGTGCTTGGTTATGTGACTAACATTTATGGGATTAATTAATAAAACAAGTGAGAGGGTCTAGTTATGGCTGTTGTATAATCAAAAAAGAGGTGAGAAAAACTTGTAAGCGAGTTTTATGAGTATTTTTTTAGAGTTGAAGCGTCTCAATTTTGTAATCATATATATATATATATATATATATATATATATATATATATATTAAGTTTTTCTATTGGATTAGGCAATTGCATAAACAAGTAGAGAATTAAGAATGGATGATGGTGTCTTAACAAAGAGTTAGAGAGGTTATTCCCAGTTTAATGATGTTAGTTCAGGATACCTTGTATCGAAAGTCTACTAGCCATGTGTTTGGTTAGTGGCAGATGTTAGAGAAAAGTTTTTGTTGAGTTGTGAAGGCTTATCCCACATCGGTAAGATAAGTAAACTGAAGACAAGTTTCAGACTTATAAATATCCCTCTCATTATAATTGTAAACTTAGACCTGGGTATGTGTGTCTCATTGTATCTTGAGTGTGTGTGTTTGTACCCCGCGCAGTTTGGTACAGGTCGTGCAGTTGGCCACGACCGTGTAGTTTGGCAAGAGCTTAATAATATATCTCTGGTTTGATCCTGTGGACTGCCACGACTATCCTAGTCATGAATACCATGTTATATCTTGTGTTAATTTACATTTCGCTATTTATCTTCTATAAGCCTTGTTTGTATTCTTTGTGGTTCTTAATTATTTGGTTATTCATTGTGTGATCATTTTTCGTGGGTGTAATATCCCTACAATTTTTTATTAATGTAAGTGTAAATCAGTGTAGAAGGGCAAAGCAGAGGGCAGTTTATGATCTTGAAGGAGGTCTGATAGACCATTATGTATAGTTATGAGATTACAAAGATGAGATCTTGTCCACGAACCCTGGTTCAACAGTTTAGTTAGATGTTGACACTATGGATGATGGGAAAACTCAGTTCAAAAGGATGTACATTTGCTTCAAAGGTATAATACTTTGTCACATTTTATGTATCATTCTAAATTATGTCTTTCATATGTTAGCTATTGATAGTTTGTATGTCTTTTTTATATAGCTATAAAAGAGGGATGGGGATCATGCAGAAGAGTCATTGGACAGGATGACTGTTTTTTAAAATCCACTTGTAGAGGAGAATTTTTGACAGCTATGGGAAGTATTCTAACAACCAGATGTTTCCAATGGCTTGGGCAGTGGTGAGCATTGAGAACTCTAAGAATTGGTTATGGTTTCTTAGTAACTTGGGTAGTGATTTTAACCTTGCCATGGGAGCATATTTGACAATACTTTCAGATGGTCATAAGGTATGATTTACCTTGTTATATCCTTTTTGAATTGGTTATATTAATAAGCAATGTTTCTAATTACTTTTGAACAACAGGGTCTGATTGAAGCAGTTAAAGAATTACTCCCACATGCGGAGCATAGACTGTGTGCAACGCACATCTATGCAAATTTCAAAAAGAAATTGAATGGGCTACACTACAAGTCTTTGTTCTGGGGCTGCAGCCTCTACATTACAGGTACATTTTAAGCATAAGATGGAACTGATAAAAAACATTGACCCACTTGCCTTTGATTGGTTAATGGAAAGGGACCCTAAGGCATGGTGTAGAGCTTATTTTCAAATGGATAGGATTGTGCTGCTTTTGAAAATGGTATATCAGAATCATACCATAGTGCTATAGAAATTGCTAGAACAAAACCCATTATATCAATGCTAGAAGAAATTAGAGTTTACTTAATGCAAAGAATAGTTACTATGAATCAAAAGGCTGTGAACTTAAATGATATTATATGTCCTGCCATTAGAAAGGAGCTAGAGAAGTTGAAAAAATACCAAAGGTATTGGCAGGTTGTTCCTTGTGGACAACAGTTATTTGAGGTTAGGAAAGCAAATAAGGGGTTTGGGGTAAATTTAAATATAAAGACATGTACTTGCAAGAGATGGAATTTGTCTGGCATATCTTGTATTCATGCAGTGGTTGCATATTGTATGCTTAATCAAGATCCTGGTAAAGGGGTGTCTAGTTGGTATAGCAAACAGATGTGGGTTGATGTTTATAGTCATTTTATTAAACCAGTAGGTGGTAGCTCAATATGGGTAAAGTCTGAAAATCCACCACCATTACCCCTAAGAAGAGGATTATGCCAGGTAGGCCTAGGAAGAACAGGATAAAGCATGTCACTAAGGGAGTTAATCAACTGTCTAGGGCTGGTAGATACATGACATGTTCAAACTGTTAAGAGAAAGGTCATAACAAAGCAAGATGTTACAACCAAACAAGACCAAAACCACAATAAGAGAAAAGGAAACCTGGTAGGAAAAGTCAACAGGCTACAAATCAGCCATTTAACCCACCAAATATAGATCCTAGTTCAGCAGATCTAAGCTTTGTAGATCCTAGTTCAGCAGATCCAAGTGCAGCAAATCTAAGCTTTGCAGATCCAAGCTTTGCAGATCTTAGTTCAGCAGATCCAAGTGCAGCAGATCCAAGCTTTGCAGATCCTAGTTTAGCATATCCAAATGCAGTAGATCCAAGCTTTGCAGATCTAAATCAGAGCTTTACTGGAATCTTAAATTGTGTGGAACAACATGTATAATTTAGATATTGTTGTTGCATATCCAATTGAATCATATCTAAATTTTGCAGATCTAACTTGTATTCCATTTGGCAGAGTATGGGTGTTGAAATTGTTGATGCTGAAATTGTTGCACTTGCTGATATGAATGAAGTAGAAGAAAGAGAAGCTAGAAGAAAGGATGATGAAAGGGTTCTTAAGGAGGCAAAAAAGAAAGAAGTTTATAGAAAGAGAGGTGCTGGTGGATGGAGAGGACCATCTGAGAGGATAGCAAATCAAAGGAGGAAGAAAGAGGACCATCTGAGAGGATAGCAAATCAAAGGAGGAAGTTTATTCAAATGTTATGTATCTTTTCTTAATGTTTAACTTGTTTGTTTATGATTGTTTGTTTCAACTTTTAACCCAATTGACTATTCTGCTTTTACCCAATTGACTTGCTGTAAATAAGAACACAAACAATTAGATAATACCTTCATTAGATTACAGAAAGATTAATACGTAAGTCACGTTGATTACATTCCTACACCATTACATAACCAAGCTTAAACCTATAAATTACATCCCAAAAACCATCCCTAAAACCACCACAACCACCACAACATTCAGTTGGTTAGGAAGTACATAACAAACACCACCATAATAAACAAAACAACTGCTTTCTTGTAGCAATCATTAGTTACTGATCTCTCATTCAGTTCCAACTCCAAATCATGAATTCTTGACCTATAGGTGTACTCCTGAACTTGCATTTCTCTCCTTGCTTGTTGGAGTTGAATATAAAGATTATGTATCTCATTTCTATAGTAACCATAACGGATCTCAGGATCAAGAAAGTGGTAGAATCTGCATTGGCTGCCTGATTCCTAAATGTGACATAATTGTAAACAAAATTAGAAAGAAAATAATGAAAATAACTAAAAGATTAATGCTTGTCTTACACTAGGTTTAGGGCAGCACAAAAAATGCCTAGCTAGGTTTGCAGGGGTGCGTGCGGTTCTTTCAATAATGGGGAGATCACAAAAGTAATGGTTGGGAATAGGTCGGATCCAATTTGATCTTGATGATGATGAAGACATCTTTTAATTGATTTAGGAATTAGGGTTTTTATTTAGGGAAAAAGTTAGGGTTAAAAAATGTGGGATAATGTGGCTATATAAAGAGGAAGGGTGGGATGACATGTACTATACAACAATTATATTTTATTAGTTGGATGTCACGTAAGCATTTAGACTGTTAAACCAGTGGAAAAATCAATATACGTACCATATTGACACGAAATGTAAAGTTTAGGTACCATATGGATAATAAATTTAGTACACGTTGTGGAAACTAGAAGGGGGGGGGGGGGGTTTAATATTTTACACGTTTATTTACCATTTTAAATTTTACTTCCAAAATTATTAGATTC
>BQNB010122485.1:0-10106 GCA_026074375.1 Tanacetum coccineum
CAAAGAACGGACAATATCCTTCCTAGCGGACCTTTGCATCAACAGTTATGTGCATGCATGTATGGAAAAAATTAATTTTGAATACGATGCGTTTATACAGTTGTACTAGTTTATAAAATAAAATTTGATAATTGATTTGATGCCGATTCTAGTCAAGATTTTACAAGGCCCGCAATTTTAAAAACTATGTGTAAAGTTGCAAAATGACGATCTATTAACCCCTTTACACCATGTTTTTAAAGTATCATCTCCAAGTTGTTGTTGTTAGTACCATCTATAAAATATGACCTTCATCATATCAAACATCCATAATCCATATCATTCATCATCTCAACAAACCATAACTCATTTTTTCGTATCTTTTTTCTCCTTCAAAAAATGGCGAATACGATTGATCTCAACGACACCATGAGCATTGGAGGAACATCATCTAGCTGCTCTGAGTGTTCGTCACCTTCATCCATCCCCGACTATGAAGTGTACTCAAGAAAAAGTAGTGCAGAACGCCGAAGCAAGAAGTGGAAGAAAATCTTGAAGAAGTTGGTTCAAGAAAGCAAGAAAAGCTTATATGGATCTTCTAAGTCTATAGTATACGGATATGATGCTGTTAGTTACTCGTTGAATTTCGATGAAGGAAATCATAGTGATGAATATTATTTGTAAAGTCAATTTGTAGTTTAGGGGTGTAAATGAAAATTTATGATTCAACAAATCTCTGTACAATTTGTTATTTGTCAAACAATATTGTTCTTGATTAGCTAGTGTCTGAGTGTGTCTCAAAAGTCGAGACATATTCTTTGTGCAACGAAACTACACATCTTGTGTGAATCTTGCACGCCTTATTTGTTCAAGCAATTTTCAAAATTCACTGAATAAAAACCAGTTGATCAAAACAGATAAAAAATATATGATAATAGACTCAAAGTAAAAGCATTTATTTATTCATGGCTAGCTTTTCTCAATTTAACTTTACATCATTGAATCTACACGAGATTTAACAAAATAATTCTAGATAGTATTAATTAAATGACTTACATATCTATGATATCAGAAATTTGCTAACAACAACTTAACGAGTGTTGTTTCAGTTTACCTTAAATAAAAAATATTTTCAAATATGAACTCACATGATATTAATACATACTTTATTAAAACTTACTTAAATTATATGTTTCGAAATTGCGTATCTATAAAAATGATGAGTTTTATTTGGAAGCATTGTTAATTAAGGGAAACTCAAACAAAACCCATAGGTGGTTGTTAGCAAATCACTTATATTAAATACACAACTTTGATAATAAGCAACATAATTGAAACTCTAAACCTAATAAAGTTCGAGCCGACAGTCGGGTTCGGACCAATAACCTAACCGTCTAACACTCCTATCCCCCGCTGTTTGAGAGGAGAGTCTTTTGGACGAACAAACTGAAATGAGTGTCAAAAGCCATTTCTTGTTTTTTTTCCTTTTTCTCATCTTCTTTATTGTATGTTTGAAAGAAGTCAGAGTTGTATTTAGCGAAAGAGTTGTTCATTACTTAACAACTTCCTCCTCTATTTGTGACGTTATTTATTTCGTCATGATTTGCTTTGCTTTTAAGTAGGGGCGACAATTTCTTTTTTCAACTATTCTCTCCGATAACAATAATCCCGAAGAATAAAAAAAGTTTTGTGAATGAGACAAATTTAATCGGTTGACTTCTCAACATACAAATGGGGTGAATTATGACGGCTAGTGTTTGTGAGATAGGAATTATGAGTTTGGTACGAAAAGAAAAAACCAAATAAACAAAAACACTAAAGTGCGAAAATAAATAAATGAGATCCATCGGGTTCACTAACGAGTAGCCGATGAGCAAAGGATAAGAAATTTTTGATGGGTTTTACCTAAATCTTAGATACTTACGTACAATATAGTTCTATTTATTAAATGCTTTACATATGTGAGATGTCAGAGCCCACACCGACAATGGGTTCTGGGCTAATAACCTAATCATCTAACAATTCAAAGAAAAGAAAGGAGCTTGATTTCACCTCATACTATACTCAAAGATATGCATCAGTTGGTCGAAAATATTTCTTCGCGCCTTTCGGTAGTTGTGCCATGCATATATAGCCGACATCTCTTAAGTTAAATTATGGAAGCAAGCTGGTAGCCTGGAAGTATTTTAACTCGACGACTCTGCTAGGAACTGGTGTGTTTTAGTGTCTTCAATCTCATTAAAAGATAGGCATGAGCCACGGGGTAGAGTTCAAATCAATACGTTGAGGTTTATGATTAGTCCTTCTGGCATTATTTAGTTCGCAGTTCAACATGACAAACTATATATTTTTTGTTACAACAACACGTTATATATACTACTACTGTACTCCTTATTTCTATTATTCCGTATAAATCAATCTGACTTTAATGACGATATATAGTTTGCCAAAAGGCCTAATTTCTGCATATATATTCCATAAAAGTTTTGTTTATATTATTAATATAGTGAGATCGGTGACGAGGCAAGTTGATCCAAGTGTAAATCGTAAACCCTTGGGGCAACGAGTTATTTTCGCAGATACTGATTTTATTATTTTTGGAAAGGTAAGTTGATAATATTGTTAAGAGGAATTGTAATTTTGAATGAATTGTTAAATCAGAAAAGTGTCTGTAATGTGTGTTGAAAATTGTAATGTGCTAAGTAATTGAAATTAATGTATATGTCAAATGTATTAGATTGGATCTCAACTAAGAGGGATATGTCAAAAAACATTGTCAAAAAAAAAAACCCTGAAAGTTAAGTAATAATAACAATAACGATCAAAAGTAATAATTAAAATAATAAATATATTAACTAGCATATAATAATATTAATATAATAAAAACAATCATTAATAATAAAGAAAAAATAAATTAATCAGGAATAAAAAATAATAATTGAATATTAATAATAAATAATAAAAACAAATTAAAGAATATTAATAAAAAATAAAATGATAAAAACAAAAATAAATTAAAATATTAGTAATAATAAAAAATATGTAAAATAATAATAAAAATAATAATAATAATAATAATAGATAATAAATATTAATAAATGAGAATAAAGAAATAATAAAAACATATAAATAAGTTAATGAAAAACATGAAATAATAATAATAATTAATTGAATTAATATTTTAATAGTTAATATTGAATTTATTATATTGAATTATTTAATTCTTTTAATTATTTTAAGTCATTTTAATTATTAGAAACCTGAGCAATAGCGTCAAGAACCAATTAAAGTAAAAGGTAGGGTATCCGAGATACTATTCTCTGGGTCCCTACTAGACTCCCTATAGACAATGGCGAATACTCATCCCGTATTAAATATATATAACAGAGCAGCCCGTGCTCCAATGTCTTGAGTCATGGAGATCTTTTCCAATCCGCTTCTCAGCAATTTAACCCTCCCGCGCGTCTCTAGCGCTGCTAATTTCTCACCAAAGAGAAAAAGAGTGAAAGAAAAGAGGAAGAAAACCCCATAACCAATAGACAGCATCACTTAGCCGGTATACTTATGTCATCGTCGGCGTTTTAACCGCTGTGGCAACAGTCAAATCGCACTGCTCTGATACCGGGTACGAAATCAACCATCCCGGTTTGCGTCAAAGGTGAAGATCCAGTCAGATCTACACACACATATCAAACCTCCATACCCACGAGATAATAGTAAAATATCTGTCTGTGGAAGTAATGATTTTGTTCACGCCCCACATCGGCCCATCCACCCATATCAACTTTCACCTTACCAACTGAAATCTCCATAACGATAACCATATGTTAACAAGGTGTATCACACCGCACATGACAGACGTTAATGACGATGTTTAAATACCAATAATCCCAGGCACTGACTAATACACAAGAGCATGGTACGCCAATAAATATCCCCGGAACAAAAACCCTTGAACAATGCTGAACAATGCTTATCGCAACAGAAAATAAAGGTGTATACAGTAACCGATACAGCAAAACACAACGATAAGTCTTAACCGTTCATAGATCGATTTGTCCCAACCCTAAAAAATAGGGCCGTCCTAACCATTAATAGTTATGATCCTCCCTTTAAGAATTTCCCGCAATGACTCAATTCAGACGGAGGAGATAAAAACATGTTGGGACTCTGTCATTTTTTAGTAAGCCGCTTTGAAATATTAACCGCCATTTTTCTTACATGAGTTTGAGGGTGGCAAATCGGATCTCACTTGTGATTACACAAAGGTAGTTCTCCAAAGAGTGATATTAAACACAGACAAGAATCTTCGAAAATAGTCCCGGAGAAACAATAACGATTATGGCCGAAGAAGCTTAGTCATGCAAGCCAGCAACTTAATCGAGAAGCAAAGAAAGGCATAATTTCATAAACATCACCACCACGCATAATAGATACCAAACCCCTCAAATGCAAAAAGTAAGGTGGCAAGCCTCCATTGCCAATCGCCAAATCCTGGTCCAGAAGCAGTGACAATACGCTCTAAAGAAGAACGAAGAGCCACGTCAAAAGAAAGTTGAGCAGACTCAAAGACACAGGGAGGGCATGTGCGCATGGTAAAGTATAGCCTGGAAATATCCGCACAAGAACGAAGAAGCAACAACTCGCATTGAGGATCATTAATCTTAGCAATAGCATCCATAAGCCCAATCGTTTTAGCCACTCTCTTCATCACAAACTCATTACAAAAATCAAAATTCACACTAGCGGGCCCACCAAGTAATTTAACACCATGTGAAGGCCGAGCAATATGAGGTAGAAAAATACCTGCAAGCCTGCTTCGAGGGTCTTCCTTTGGCCAAAAAACTTCAGTTTTATCAACGTTGAGGTGCAAGCCAAACCTCTACCCATCCTTCATAATTAACTTTAAAACCTTCCCAACAACCATAGTATCTCCAACAATAGTACCATCATCCAAATACCAAGCATGTAAAAAAAGGCTAAAAGAGTCTCTAATCTTACATATTAAGGGATATAACACTAGGGAAAAAAGCAAAGGCTAAAAGAGTCTCTAATCTTAAAGTAAAAAATTTTGAATTACAGTACAACGTAATTCAAAACTTTCTATCCAACTTCTTATGTAATCTGAATTCCTCTCTTGATGTAATTGTAATGTCTGAATTACAATTACAATGCAAACCAAACAGACAACGTAATGTAATCTGAATTACAATTATTTTCATTCTGCGAATTAAACACCCTGCGTAATGTAATCTGAATTACAATTACATCCAATTACAATGGATTACAGCGAACCAAACGCCCCCTTAAGTGTTTGTGCATGGGAATGGATTCATGGATCATGGGTTACATGAAAGATCTGGGAAGTCGAAGGCAACCACCTGTTACTTATGATACACCAGATGTTTTAATGTATTAGGATAAGAGTTATGATGCTACATTGACAGTGACCACGTATATTTAAAGGGTAGTTTCCTTGGCAACTTTTGATGTATGAGAATGAATAATGCGCAACATGACGATCTTAAAAACAGAAGTCAAATAAATGAAGACAAGATGAAGTCTTTTTGTTTTAATAGATTGTCAAAGTTTAATTTTAAAGATAAAAAAATATTTAACAGCTGATGTGGTCATCAAAAGGGACCGTTATTGAATAAGTTGCATCTTATTATAAAAGGCAGTAGATTGTCTTTTGAGTCGTCGGTACGACTACTAATGTGGTCGAATAACCATCAGCCTTACTTTGAGTTGAAGGAACCTAGGTGAGTTATGTTTGTACGTGCATGCATGGAAAAAATATTTTTCCACTATGATATCTTTATACAGTTAACTTTAGCAAAAGTTAATTACACGTGGTAACAACTTACACGAACAAATTCAATAAAATACTCTACCCCTTTAAAAGTTTTGCTTGTTATATGAGTTTTATTAAATCATACTTTTATCCATTAGTTGCTCAAAAAAAAACTTTTATCCATTAGACAACTTTTCTAAACATGTTCATACAATTAAAAAACAATACAAATACAATTGATCTTAGTTTCATATACAACTACGACTACAATTTTAGTTTTAAACATCTAAACATCAAATCATTTACTTTGTAAAGGAAAACCTCAAGTGGGGTATTCACATTTCAAAAAAATCAAATCATACTAAATTTAGTAATATCTTTTTTAATTAGATTTTCTTATATTTGTAAGTTTTATTTAAATAATTTTTAATTGAGAAAAAGTCAAAATATATCCAAAATTGGACAAAAAAAGAATCATCTAACCCGAGTTCATTTTTACAAACTGAAAAAAAGAGAATTATAAAAAACATAAAATTATAAGTGTAAAGAAACATAGAGAAATAAGACTTAAAAAAAAGCTGAGAGTAAAACTTTACTAAGATTAGCGTGTCAAATATGTGAAAAAAAAGAACTTTCCTTGCCTAAGTATGAAATAACACATACAAAGTACTCTAACCGTGAACAGAGATACTGATGTGGATTTAATTAAAAATCTTGCGCTACCAAAATTTGATATCTAAAAAATACTATTGAATCCAAATAATTATAAATAAGGTATCCACAATCATCACTCAGACTATACGGACATAAAATGTTCGTATGAATATTAAACTTGTGTGACGATAATTACGAATCACAAGTCCACACGTTGAGAATAAATAGCCTATCATCTGCACTAAACTTTCTTAATGTGGAAGAATTAGGAACACAAATGTCTGGGAGGACAAAATCTAACATATAAGTTTTTCTTTTATTGTTTTGGATCTGAGAGTGTAAAAAAATTCGCTAAACAACTCCCCAACGTAGATTCAAGGATACATTCATTCGTTTACGTCGGTGGCTTACGCAGGATGAAAAAATGATTTAGCCAACTCAAAAGTCCGGAAACACTAAATCATGATATGCTAAAACGCACAATGACAACCACGGCAATCATTGCAACTAAAGAAGAGTCGAACCAGTACAATAATTGGTGAAGTAAAAAAAATCGATTTACTACTTCTTATATGTGATAAGTTGTTACGGACAAGTTTACTATGCTTGGTGTTTAGTTATATTTTATTTTCATCTTCATATTTTTTAATTTTTATTCTCTTATTTTTTGGTTCGAATTCCATATTGGATCATTAAGAGGGTCTTTGTGATAATGCCAAATACAGTTATTATAAAGAAAACTACGTCGGAATGTAACTAGCGAACCCAAGTTTAATCATTAGGTTGAATACTGTATAGACTTCTTATACTAAAGCGTTTTTTAGGGAATAAGAGATATGTATGTAGTTTGTGTTTTGTATAGTCAGATTCATATTTGGCACCTTCATAACTTAGAATCCTGAAGACCTTGACCCATGCTCGTGGTCTAATGTGCATTGTGTTGCAACTTTCAAGTTAGTTAAGTTCAACACTTTACTTTTTGCATTTAAAATACATGTCTATGGGTCTCAATCTGTGCCTGCGTACGGTAGACTGTATAGCGAGATATTAGTTTGGAAGGACTATTGTCATCTGAGATAGGGAACCTCATAATCAAGTATGGTGGTTTTGAATATTTGTTTACAATGTGATGGTAGCATACAAGAAACTAAACAAATAATTTCTTAGATTGTTGGTAAAGCTAATTCACTTAGCTTCTATGATTTTATTTAAAGATTTAAGTAGCTAAGACGTGACGCATTGAGGTTAGTTTTCAATAGGATATCTCGTGGTTCTTGAGCGCTGGACTCCTACTATGTGATGGTGATAAAGTCACCATGACAAACACTAAAAAATACTAATAAAAAATAAATTAAATATGATTTTATGTCTAAACCTCGTGCGTGCACGGGGTTTATAACTAGTAGAGTAAATACATTCACAAATAATATATCCGACTAACATAAAACTAACTAAGCTGAAACTAGCATTTTACAAACTCAAATCAATTTCACATAATCCTTTCATAAACTATACACTACATCTATAGCGTAAACCCTACACTACACCTATCAAACCCTAAGTCAAATAGTCGGCTCATGCATACATTATCACAAAACCCCTAAAATTAACCGATCATAAAAGATGAAAAACAATATATCCTTTAAGTGAAATTTACAGAAACAAAAATAATTAACCAAAATTGACAGAAAACGTATAAATTTATAGAAATTGTACATTATTCGAACGACGAGGGTACGGCGGAGGCGCGTTGGAGTTTTTTCAGATACGATGGGGTATGACAGAGGTAGAGGGACGAGTTTTGTTAGTCTGAGTTTTGCCTCAAGATCCACCTATAACTTAACTTGGGAGGGGTTTTATACGTGTAATGTTCGTGTTGAATATGAGTGAAAACCTCCCAGGTGTGCGTGTTGTAAGATTTTTGGTCATGTTCAGGATGAGTGTCCTAAGAACATAGATTCGGATGTGGTGAAGAAGACGAAGAAGCCTAGCCAAGCTACTAGAGGTGTTGTGGTTGGTCCTAAGGCGGGATTTAAACTAGTCAATCAAGTGTTTAGACAGGTTTTAAAAAAAAACAATGTCAACACTAGTGGTCATAAGAAAAAAGACGCGGAGCCTACAATAGAGGTTAGTAATTCAAACCCATTTGATGTGCTTAATCCTATTGAAAATGATGTTGATTTGGGTACAAATGCTGAGACTTCAAATCTGGCTAGTAAAAAGGCCAATTCTATTGGATTCTCGTTCTAGAATGTGAAATATAGTAGTACTAGTACTACCCCTATTGTTGAAAAAATTGATAATATTGAAAGGCTAATAATTGAAGGGAAGGTTACTATTGTAGAGGATGAGGGTATACCTTTGGCAAAGGTTGATTTTACAGATGATCATGATAGTGATGATGAAGTTGCATCAGTTGATAACGATATTGCAAACTTTTTGGATTCAAAGAAGGTTGGATATGGTACTAATAGTTTACTAGAACAATGGAAAGAATCTTATGAGAATGATGACTACGATTTCGACCAATACGATGATGATATGTATGAAGGCCATGATATTTCTGACAAGATTCTAGATATATGCGAAAATTTTGATATCAAAGTCATAAGAAGAAATAGTTATTATTGTTTCTTTTGTAGTCTAGTATCTTTGTGTACCTTCCTTTAAGGAAATAGTTTTGCCTATGTAGTGGGCGGAGATGTGAACTCACCCTCATACTTTGTACTTAACTGTTTTTTAGAGTATTAAAATTTATTGAAAAAACTTTTTACCAAAAAAAAACACCTATAACTTAACTTAAGGCGACTACTTTTTACTAAAGTTAGAAACAAGAGGATAAGACTTTTAATTTGACGTGTAATGTGACTATAGAATACTTTTTAGGTAATAACCTAAAATATCAAAACAAGCTTTTGTTAGAATTTTGATTGTCGTCAAATCTGTGTGTCGTCAAATTTGACGTTGTTGGAATTTAACAATCAAGTTAACCAATTTAACTCTTACGAGTACGCAGCGGATAGATCGAGTCTAGTACAAATAATTAACATACAAATACACATAATAAGGAATATGTAAATTAAATAAGAAACATACCCTCGTAGACACCAGCAAATAAATGAAACCAAGAATGAGAAACGAGTGACTAAGTTGTCACCTCTACGAGTGCTCACACAAACACGTAAACAAGCACGCCCGGATGCTAGTCCAAACTCTACGTATATCCAATACAACAATTGTATCCAAAACCTATTGAAAATCGATCACCAAAACCCTCACAAGAAACAGAACCGAAAATCAGAAAGGTAGTGAAGGGTTTTAACCGAATTCGGTTGTAACCCTGCTACAGTACAACCGAAATACAGATCCACGAACCCTAGCTCGAATCCGACTATTGTCACACCTTGACAATACGTAAACCAACACCTTAAGCCTTTTGGAACATATGTGGGATCGAATCACATAAGGAAAATCCCTTGAAAGGATTACCGAATAAGGTAGAAGCGAATAAGGATGAACCAAAAATAAAAAGACCCAATTAGGGTTTGCTTTGCTCGGCTGTTTTGGAGAGGAGAGGGACCAAGAGAACTTCTGTGTTTTCCTTGTTATATTTGACCACCAAAAGGAGTAGGGTTTGAGGTCTTTATATAGCCTCCAACCCTAATTGTGATAAGCTTCA
>BQNB010122486.1:0-13482 GCA_026074375.1 Tanacetum coccineum
ATATTTCTTCCACATCTGATCCTCCTGTTCCTAATTATATTCTGGTCCACGACTCGAGTTCCATCGAACTTTAACTATAGGAATTCGACTTTGCTTAACTTGTTTCACTTCTCTATCCATGATTTCAGTGGGTTCTTCGATGAAATGCAACTTCTCGTCGATTCTTACTTCATCAAGAGGAATAATAAGATCATCGTCCGATAAACATTTCTTCAAGTTTGAAACATGGAATGTATTGTGTATTCCTTGAAGTTCTCAGGGTAATTCCAGTTTATATGCCACCGGACCCACTCTTGATAAAATCTTGAATGGCCCAATATAACGGGGACTTAATTTCCCACGTTTTCCAAATCGAACAACACCTTTCCACGGTGATACTTTCAGCATAACTTTGTCACTCACTTCGAACTCCAAAGGTTTACGTCTCACATCCGCATAACTTTTCTGTCGTGATTTGTTATATATGGGGGGATTATTGCAAAGATGATTGTGCACACTGTCATGAGGCTTATAATAATCCCCCTATAACTTTGCAAATCAAGAACCGGAATTTATTATATATATAAACTCTATGGATTCACTCAACATTATTGTTGACTTTTTAGCATGTTTTATCTCATGTCCTTGAAGGTAATTCGGTGATGGAGATATTTTGAGATATTAATGAAACGTATATTTTGAAGGCCCTTTTTAAGAAAATCATTCGAAGAATACATTTCAAAAATGTTTTATGAATTATGAAATGATTTGGGACCTATGATGTGAACTTTTATTCGAATGAATGTATTTTAAAATGTCTCTTTTCAAGTCGTTTTCTATGCTTGAGTTGTTATATTAATACGTAGCACCCCAAAGGACCCTTCCGCTGAGATATATGAAAATGGGGGTGTTACAGATTGGTATCAAGAGCTTAAGTTATAGAGAACAAAATATTTTCAAAAAGAAAAATGAACGAACGAATTTTTGAAATCTTTTGACTATAACGGTGCAATAGAAATCTCCGAATTATCGACGAGACAAGAATGAGAAGGATTTATTTATTGATATATATATGGAAAAATATATATATGTTGTAATATGAGATTTTCATTTATTTTGAATATAAATGTTGATTATGTGATTATTTTAATACTAATACGAGATATTTATACAACGCGGATTATCATGAAGAACCCTAATCATCTTAACGCTAACACCGAAGCTATTCCCAAAATGAACCAAGTTGTTCCCGAGCCGAACCAAGTTGTGGATATCCATTATCCCAACGAAATGGTTGACATTCCCGACGATGTTGATTTAGTTGATTATGATGGTGATGATGAAGAAAACCCAGAAGAAGATCCGGAAGAAGACCCAACCAGAACCGAATAATGGGCTTGTGAATCAATTTGCCCCACATGTTGACCCACATCAGCCCAGTGTTATGATTGGTTAGTTAGATGAGAATGATGGTGTAAATGAAGGTGTTAATAATGAGGATATTAAAGACAAAGATGTTGAGATTGAGCTCGATGACGATGCTGAGTTGATATTTCCTTATAAGGTGGAGGGTGACAAAACCATGCCACATGGAGGTGTGTCATCCAATTCTAAGCCACCTAATGCAGAGCCACCTAATGCGGAGTCGTCTGATTCTATATCATCTGATTCTGAGTCAGAGGAAAAGGAGGCCGACATTGCACCTGAGGACACTTTTGGGACTATTACCCAAAGGCCTTATGCTATTCGTGACTTTCCGAGGGGCTTATATAAGATAGGAGAGTCATCTTCTGCTCGTGACTCATCATATGTTGGTGGATTGGCACCTTGGGCTTTGAGACGTGATTTGGAGACGTCCCGTGCACGAGCTAGACTTACAGAGGCTGAGTTGGGTACATGCCAAACTGAGATTGCTTTTCTCAAATCTAAGGATAAAATTAGGGAGAAAGAAAGGGAAATACTTAATCATGATTTGGAGAATGTTAAGCATGTTTTGGGTGATGTTTTAGAGAGGTTGAAGGTGTTAGAGAGCAGGGAGAATGCTACTTCGAAGAAGAAGTTAGTTGAGGCTGAGATGAAGTTAGAGTTGGCTTGTATGGGGCATGATATGGTGGAGAAGAGATTACATGCATCTTATGGGTGGAACAAGAGGTTTTATATGAAGATGGTTCGCATTAGGGCTGTTCCTAAGCCACCATCCGATGATGAAGGTACTGAGCGTCCGAGAAAGAAATCGAAGAAATCTTCTTTTGATGGGACCGAGGGACCTTCCGAGCCATGTGGACCACCTAGTGACTTTTAGTAGATTAGTTTATCATTTGTAGTATCTTTTGTAAATCACTAACTAAACTGAGATATCAGTTAGTAGAACTAGTCCTTGGAGTTGTATAGCATTAGATGGTGACATGTAATGTGTCACGATACAACTTATGACTCGTTTGTGATTAATGAAATGACTATCTTTTGATTTCTAAATTCTACGTGTGTCGTTGTTATCTTTCTTTTCTTGTTTCTTTTAACTGTTCCTATTGTTTGATGCAATCATTGAATGAATACTCATTATGATTTGAATTGTGTTCTAACTTCTTCTCCTCGTATTCTCAATCGCCATCGATATCATGGATCTCATGATGATTTTGGCTAAACTCATTTCCTATCATATTGTAATCATTTCACCCATTCATTTTGTGAACCACTCTTTACTACGCTCATGCAAACCACTTATTGTTTAATAAGTTAATATAATATCACCTGAGAAAATTTAAATTGTCATCATTTTATGAGTTATTTTAATTGAGAATTATAAATAGTTGCTATCACCATAAAATTATTTATTAAACATCTTGTAAATTAAATTACTTTCATACTATGAACGGTTCTGTAAAATCATTTTTGATTTCTATCTTATAATTAAGCATGATTATACATTTAAATATGATGACATTAGTTTGACGAACTGAGCATTGCATTGCTATTCCTAAATTATACATAGTCGTGCACCTACGTATAATTTAGAAGGGGCCATGCAAGGCTGAATAGTAGTCACCGTAAGATTTTGATAAAGATCAATTTTTAACTGTAATTCTGAAAAATCAAGATTTTGTATGGTTTGCAAGCGGTACAAGTAGGGATATCTGCATATGTATGCTTATCCTTTTCCCAATCGAATTACCCATCTGTAGATGCGGTCTTACTTGACAATTGTTATCTACTTCTTATTTCCTTTCTTTCGTCATGAAATTCTTTGGACACTTATCTATTTATCGACTATTGATACCCGACTTGAAGTTTCGACGTTCCTATCCTTTCTTTTCGACTAATCCTCCTTTGAGTAACGTGGGTAAAATTCCGAGATGCGTTCAGAGGTGAATAACGAATTAGGAAAGTATGGGGTTTATGCATATCCATTATGGTATTAGCCTTTCTTTTGACTCGAAATTCGCCCGCGTAAATCACGCGTTAACTTTGCTCTTTTATTGCTAACTCTGTCTCTTGATTCCTTTGATTCGATAAAGGTTATGAGTTATTCCTAGCTATGAAGTCGAA
The DNA here is from genome assembly GCA_026074375.1 of Tanacetum coccineum. Lineage (NCBI taxonomy): Eukaryota > Viridiplantae > Streptophyta > Magnoliopsida > Asterales > Asteraceae > Tanacetum > Tanacetum coccineum. The sequence continues at coordinate 3,526 of BQNB010122486.1, forward strand.
TTGGCCGATGGAGAAGTAGTAAGTACCAATAATGTGTGAAAAAGGTGTACACTTAATATTTTAAACCATTCTTTTCCAATCGATTTAATGGTTATTGAACTGGGAGGTTTTGATATCATTATTGGGATGGATTGGTTATCACGATACGATGCCACTATTTTATGTGGTGAGAAAAAGGTTAGGATTCCCTTGTAAGGTAAGACGTTGGTTATCGAAGGTGATAGAAATAATTCCCGATTGAAGATCATTTCTTGTATTAAAGTTTAAAAGTATATCGAGAAAGGTGGTGAGCTATTTTTAGCTTAAGTAACCAAGCAAGAACCAAAAGAGAAGCGATTAGAAGATGTCCCTGTTATCCGAGATTTTCTCGAGGTATTTCTTAAAGATTTACTTGGACTCCCGCCACCTAGGCAAGTTGAATTCCGTATTGATCTTATTCCCGGTGCTGCACCTGTGGCGCGTGCGCCATATCGTTTAGCACCATCCGAAATGAAGGAGTTGTCCAAGCAACTGCAAGAGTTGTTGGAGAAAGGTTTTATTCGACCGAGCTCGTCACCGTGGGGAGCTCCGGTATTGTTCGTGAAGAAGAAAGATGGATCGTCTGAATGTGCATTGATTATTGAGAGCTGAACAAGTTGACGATCAAGAATCGATATCCATTACCGAGGATTGATGATTTATTTGATCAGCTGCAAGGTTCTAGTGTTTATTCAAAGATTGATTTACGGTCTGGTTATCATCAACTTCGTATCCGCGAGGAAGACATTCCAATTACAGCATTTAGAACTCGTTATGGACATTATAAGTTTCAAGTAATGCCTTTTGGACTGACTAATGCACCTACAGTATTCATGGACTTGATAAATCACGTGTGCAAGCCGTATCTTTATAAGTTCGTGATTGTATTCATTGATGACATTCTAAATTATTCCAGAAATAAAGAAGAACATGGTGAACATTTGAAGACTATCTTGAATATGCTAAGGAGCGAAAAGTTGTACGCTAAGTTTTCAAAGTGTGATTTTTGGCTTGATTTTGTGCAATTCCTTGGCCATGTAATTGATAATAGTAGAGTTCATGTTGATCCTACAAAGATCGAAGCCATTAAAAATTAGGCTGCACCGACTACACCAACGGAAGTGTGACAATTTTTAGGTTTGGCAGGTTATTATCGAAGGTTTATTAAGGAGTTTTCTCTAATATCCAAACCATTAACTAAACTCACTTAGAAAAATAAGCCGTATGTGTGGGGCGACGACGAAAAGGAGGCATTTCAAACATTGAAGCTGAAATTGTGTAGTGCGCCAATATTATCACTACCCGAAGGAAGCAAAGACTTTGTTGTGTATTGTGATACATCTCTTAAAGGATTTGGAGCTGTTTTAATGCAACGAGAAAAGGTGATTGCATAAGCCTCTAGGCAACTTAGAAAGAATGAGGAAAACTATATGACCCATGACTTGGAATTAGGAGCGGTGGTTTTTGCTCTTCGACTATGCAGACATTATTTGTATGGCACTATGTGTACGGTATACACCGATCATAAAAGCCTACAATATATTTTGGATCAAAAAGAGCTAAATAAGAGGCAGCGTAGATGGATTGAACTTCTGAGTGATTACGATTGTGTTATTCGTTATCACCCAGGAAAGGCAAATGTTGTCGCTGATGCGTTGAGAAGGAAGGATAAGGAACCAATTCGAGTGCGTGCTTTAGTGGTAACGGTACCTAACAATTTACCCGAGCAAATTCAGAATGCACAAAATTGAAGCGTGCAAGGAGGAAAATATTGATGCCGAAGGATTTCGTGGCGAATGGGAGCAATTTGAAGTTAGATCCGATGGTACGAAATTTCTGAAGGGACGAGTATGGTTACCATTATTTGGAGGATTGAGAGGTCTAATCATGTTGGAATCTCATAAGTCAAAATATTTCATTCATCCTGGGTCGGATAAAATGTACCATGATTTAAGGAAGTTATACTGGTGGCCGAATATGAAAGCTGACATTGCGACATATGTCAGTAAGTGCTTGACATATGCTAAAGTCAAGGTTGAACACCAAATGCCATCAGGATTACTTCAACAGTCGGAAATTCCTGTTTAGAAATGAGAGAGAATTACAATGGATTTCATTACAAAGCTTCCAAGAACATCATCTGGATAAGATTCAATTTGGGTCATTGTTGATCGATTGACTAAATCTACTCACTTTATTCCAATGAATGAGAAGTATAAAATGGAGAAGCTTACTCGATTGTATTTGAAGGAGATTGTTTGTAGGCACGGGGTGCCCGTGTTGATTATTTCGAACCTAAACCCTCGTTTTGCATCTGGATTTTTAGAGATCCCTTCAAAAGTCATTAGGGATGAATTTGGATATGAGCACTGCTTATCATCCTCAAACTGATGGTCAAGTGAAGGAACGATACAGACGCTGAAATACATGTTGCGTGCTTGCGTGATTGACCTTGGTAGTGGCTAGGATAAGCAAATACCTTTGGCTAATTTCTCATACAATATTAGTTATCACACTAGTATTAAAGCCGCACCTTTCGGAGCTCTTTACGAAAGGAAATGTAGATTGCATGTATGCCGGAGTGAGATTGGAGATGTCCAACTCACTAGACCAGAAATGATTCGCGAAACGACAGAGATGATCGTGCAAATCAAGAACCGATTATTGGCTGCTCGTAGTAGACAGAAAAGTTATGCGGATGGGAGACGTAAACCTTTGGAGTTTGAGGTGGGTGGCAAAGTTATGCTGAAAGTATCGCCGTGGAAAGGTGTTGTACGATTTGGAAAACGTGGGAAGTTAAGTCCCCGTTATATTGGACCATTCAAGATTTTATCAAGAGTAGGTCCGGAGGCATATAAACTGAAATTACCCCGAGAGCTTCAAGGAGTTCACAATACATTCCATGATTCAAACTTAAAGAAATGTTTATCTGATGAAGATCTTATCATTCCACTCGACGAAGTAAGGATCGACGAGAAGTTGCACTTCATCGAAGAACCTATTGAAATCATGGATAGAGAAGTGAAACAACTTAAGCAAAGTCGAATTCCTATAGTTAAAGTTCGATGGAACTCGAGTCGTGGACCGGAGTATACTTGGGAACGGGAGGACCAGATTTGGAAGAAATACCCACATCTCTTTGATTTTAATAAGAAGCGGGCGACAAGATAAATTGATCTTCATGGAAGAAGATCCCCTTTTAGGGGGAAATGCTGTGACAATCCGTCAAATTCAAGTCGTTATTTTATTCTCGAGTATTAAATATAATTTTCATTTTTATGTTGAGATGTGAACTCACTATTAACCGGAAGAAATTAGGGTTTACGTTTGCAAATTAAGTAACGTCAACGAAGAACCGGAGAATCCTACGTTAAGTATCGATGTTTATGTTATCGAATTTCCGTAGAAATATTTTTATTACATTCGTTTTTATTTTTCGTGTCTCGTACTATTTTTACTTTTTATGAAAAACGACTACAATCGTACCTTTTTAAATATCGAACTTTGATAATACCCGCATTTACAAAATGTGGGACAAATTTTTTTTATAACTCTTCCCATTAACCTAAGGGGGGTCAAAAGTGGAAGGGATCCACGATTGACTACCCCCATTTTTACAATATAGCAGCGGAAGATAATCTGGGGTATTACTTCATGGATACAACAATCATAATCATAGAAAACAACTTTAAAAGAGACGTTGTTGGAAAAATTTAGTTATCATTCATCATAATCAGAGTTTTTACAAAATGCAGGTCCCAAAATCTAAAATATCAAGTTTGAATGATAACAGTTCAGCCATCTTCGAGTCCATGCCACTCCGTACCGCAACTTGCTCAATTACCTGAGATAGACATGCTAAAAAGTCAACACAATGGTTGAGTGAAATTCATAGGTTTGATATAAACAGTTTGAATACAAGTAATAGTATAATAATTGTATAAACACAATTATTATGAAAATGATATTGTTATGATCTTGGGTCAAAGTTAATTTATAACCCGTTATTATTAATAGTCGCAATGAATCAGAGTAAACAATGAGTATTATCCCGTTATTGCTTCTTTGGTCCTGATTGTCTTGTTTCTCATGTCACCACACATTAATCATCGCAAAGTCAATTTAACGAAAACTTGAAGAGCTCAAATATCAATATATTAACGGGGGGGAAGTTGGGGGGGGGTGGGGGGGGGTGGGGGGGGGGGGGGGGGGGGGGGGGGGGGGGGGGGGGGGGGGGGGGGGGGGGGGGGGTGGGAGGGGGTGGGGGGGGGGGGGGGGGGGGGGGGGGGGGGGGGGGGGGGGGGGGGGGTGGGGGGGCGATAGTCTTATTTAACGACTTGAATCATTTTAACGACTTGTAGGATTTATTACACTAACATTAATATCCAAAGTCAATTTAACGACTCGAAGTCAAATTTAACGACTTGTAGGATTTATGAAACTAACAGATTAATATCCATAGTCAATTTAATGACTTGAAGTCAAATTTAACGACTTGTAGGATTTATGAAACTAACAGATTAATATCCATAGTCAATTTAATGACTTGAAGTCAAATTTAACGACTTGTAGGATTTATAACTTAGAGATTGATTGTAATGATACATCAGATTAGCATGTATCCCCCTCACGGGTTTATGAAATAATTAAAGAGATTAAAAGTGAGGCTATGAACTCACTAAGTCATTGAAAAGTAATCACATTGTTATAAGATAAAAGAGTATGTAAAAGAGTTTGTAACGAGCATGTATCCCCCTCGCGGGTTTATAAAACATGTAAATAAGTAAAAGCGAGGTTATGAACTTCACCTGATAGGTAGATGTAATAATTATTCTGAAATGAAAGCTGACGACCTTATCACAATCTTAACCGGGGAAGGTTGATATAGTAAAATGATAGTAAACAGCCGTGTCACGCAACCTGAGTAGAATATGTCAAGTTTTAGGAAGATTGTACTCTAGAACTTTAGTTTTAAGAGTTATGAGGTTGATTGAAGAGTTTGGAATTATTGTATCACCGTTCGGGCCATCATAATTCAAAAGTCATTTAGTAAACGTTTGAGGAGCTAGGGCACTTTAAATCGTAAACCCAACAACTCAGTCAGAACGTAATACCAAGATGAAACCTCTTAATATGAAGCTCCCTAGTATTATGGTACAATATAGCTTCCGGATGATCGGTTTTAAGCGTTTTATTCAATATCTGGAAATGTTAAGCACGTCAAGCGTTAATTAAAGTTATGTCTGGTAATTTATTAATGAATATGATTTTACCCTTTTCAAAATGTTACATTTTTAAGACCATGGGTAATGAGGAAAAAATAGTGCAAATAGGTCCTTGGAGTTTGCATTTTTACGAATTTGGTCCTTCAACTTTTAAAGATATACCAAGTAAACCTTGGACTTTGAAAAGTGACATAATAGACCCCTATAAGTTAAACTTTGAAAAAATGACAAATTTCAAACCCCTTTTCTTGATTATAAGTTTCAAAAATTTTGATATAAACTCCCTTGCATGGATTATAATTACAAAACCTGTTCCAAATTGCCATCAAGCTTAGTATAAAATTACAATAGCTATTTTATAAGTTATAATAAACTAAAATAAGAAAGTTATCACGCAAACACAAGTTATTAAAAAAACGATTCGTTAAGCTAGAAAGCAAAACGGGTCATATTAGGGTTTCAAAACATAAACTATGGGCTTAATTTCAAATTCCTTCATTAATCAAGTAAAGTGGTTTATTTAACATAAGTTAAGCATGCGTAGGATTAGATTATAACATACTATAACTTTTAGTTTTTAAGAAAAACGCGAAATTAGGTTTCGGGTGTACGGATTCTGTGGATTCAAAAAGGAAATGAGCAGAATTGAGTTATGAACTTAACAAGAGTAATTTAATGATGCATATGAAAAATAAGGGGATAGTAGCAGAAGTAGAACATTGAAAACCTGGGTTTGAGCTTCAATGATCAAAAATGGTGGAAATGGGTCGTTTCGGGTAGTATTTCCACTCGTACGCCTTGTATCTTCACTCCGAGGCTTCAATTCTTTAGGTCTTTGCTTCTTGAACTTTTTTAATGATCCTAGGATCATATGGGAGAAAAGTATTGCTGCCTATAAGGGTTATAGAGGAGGAGGTGTGGTGCAAATTGAAATGAACAATCTAAGGCTCTATTTATAGGCAAAACTTACCTTGGTGCTTAAGGATCTGAATGCATAAGCTTGTGACAGGTGGGGGATGATGTGTAGAATCTAGGGGCTGTGTTAGAGAGGCTATGGTGCAAGGTGGAGGTTGATGGAGGTGGTTTTGGTTCTTGTGGTGTCTGCGGCTGATTGTAGCAAAAAGAAGGTCATGTGCCTTTAATTTCGACCAAGAGAAGGTTCAAGCAGGTGGGTGAGCTACTACAAGGTGTCTAGAAGGATTTTATGCAAGTGCCTTGCACATGGTTAGGGCTAAAATGGGTTAAAAAAGCCAAAAATGGGGTGTGGGTCTGTTTTGGACTCGGCATGGTTTTCACAAGTTTTCAAGCTCATATTTCATGTATAAATGATTAAGGATTGTTAATATATGTTCCCAAGGTCTGGTATAAGAAGTATTAACAAGGATTAGTAATTGGTTTGGGTTAAAAACGGGTTAGAATTGAAGAAATGGGGTCACGGGTCCAACTAGGGCTCGTTTAGGGTTTCCTTGATTTTCTTTGTTTATAATTCATATGATTTTGATTAGGAATGATGGAATACAGATCCTAGGGCCTATTTAAAGGATTATTAATGAAGTTTGATCATTAGTTTAAGTTAAAATAGGTCAAAATTGAAAGAATAAGTCGTGGCTTGGAATTAGGGCTCGTATAATACTTTTAGGGTTTTCTAGCTTTGTAAATCTTGTATATTGTCAAAGTAATGATGGATAATAATGGATAATGGTTTGTAAACTCATTTTATAGGTTTACAATGACTCTTGGTTGCTTACTTGAAACTAGAATGGTCCAGAGAATGAGTAAACGGTTCAAAATCACAATTAGGGCACAATTAGGGTTTTCTGGATTCGTTTCTTGTATAAATAGTCAGTAGAATGATGAAAGGATAATGAATTATGATTGAGAATGTTGTAATTTATGTTATAATAACTTATTGTAAGTAGTTGGGTTTAAGTTAATAATGGATAAAAACCAAGAAACGTCATGTTTAGTATTTGCTCGGTTAGGTTTAGACTTTATTGAATATAGGGTTTTAAAAGTAAAAATGTGTATGAAAGATTATGAATAAATAATAAGGTTTTTAAACCCACATTAATATTGAGTGTATTATCCATAGCTTTACATAATGGAGTGAAGAGATTGGAATGAAAACGGAGGTAAAACGGCTATTTTAGATGTCATGCTTAATGACTTGTACATTGAGCTTTTAGAGACTTGTACCTTTATTTGAAGAGAATGTATATTCATATGAGATGTTATGATACTTGTACATATGCTTTAGCAGCTTGTACATTCACTTTAGATGTTAATCTTTCATGGAATTAGGGTTTAGAGGCATATGATAATGGTTTAAAGCCCGTTTAGATATAACATTGCGAATGGTACATTATAGGAATAATGTACTTTGTAATAAGGATATTATGATATTGACTTGACATGTTATGATGTTTGCTTGACATATATGAAGACAGGATTGCCATAGATAGGTTGCGTGAGCTTGTCTACTTTAGTTATGACATACTGAGATATATAAGTAATGTAATAAAGCGAAAAATTTCCCCGTACAATTGTGATAATAGTAAAATAAGTTTTTGCATTTGATGAAAATTCTTGGGTTGTTATAATCCACCATTGGTGTATCGACTGGGTCAGAGAGATCCATTCCATATTTCTTTAAGGTTTCGAGAGCATATTTTGCTTGGTTAATAAAGATACCTCTAGGACTTTGAGAGACTTGTAGTCCTAAGAAAAATGACATTTGTCCCATCATTGACATCTGAAATTTGGAGTTCATTTCTTAAGAAAATAATAGACACCGCATTATAATCTGTTGAGCAAAAGATGATGTCATCTACGTATATGTTGAACAAGAAGAATACGTTAGCCATCCTCCTTACGTATATCCCTCTGCAACCAACCAAGCTTTTGAAAGTTTTTCGAGTACATCACCATATTCCCTCAAGTTTTCGACTTTGTAGATCCACTTGAGAGCGATAACCATAACATAGATTGGACGAGGTACTAATTCCCATACTTCAAGACGATCAAATTCGTGAATTTCATCTTGCATGGCTTGAAACCAACAGTCTTCTATCATGGCCATTTTGAAGTTCTTGGGTTCGACTTTGGACAGTTCCGTGTGGAAACAACACCACAAAGCATCGGATGCTTACAATTTTCTGGTAGATACATGACGAGAGGGATTGCCAACGATGTTATCAAGAGGGTGATCTTTGGTCCATCTTCTGAGATGATCTGGTGGTTGAGTACCTTGGTTGGGTTCTGCTGAATTAACATTCTCAGATGATGACTGTATCGAACCAGGTTCTCCAGTAACAGGGTTAAATGAAGGATGTAGAACATCGTAAGTGATTGGGAAGTCTTCAAGAGTGGGTTCTTCTGCAATACCTTGATGTCGGACTGGATGATGCATATCTGATGTTGACGATGAAGCACTTGTAGACGGTGCATCTTGAGCAATTGTTGTAGACAAAGATGTACCAAGTGGAACAACTTGAGCATTAACTACAATAGCAGAAGGTATTGGTTCATTGACTCAAGATTCTTTAAGGTATTCATCAAACATTGGTTGAAATAACATCTCCAGCTCTTTATCGGTTGGAGCGAGCCCTGATTTGAGTTGCCAGGGGTCATGATGATAGGCTCGGGTCTTGAACACATGCGTACAGGAGCCATTGTCTGATGCATCTCATCAAATGTCACGTGAATTGTTTCCATTAATCGACGAGTTCTCTTGTTGTAGATTCTATAGCCCTTCCTGCTCGGAGCATACCCAATGAAAATCCCAATGTCAGCTTTGGCTTGAAATTTTCCTAGATCTTCGCTATCATTTGTAGGATAGCACAGAGCACCAAATACTCGGAGAAATGTAAGATCAGTCTTCTTATCATGTAAAAGCTCATAAGGAGTTTTGTTGTGACGAGTATGAATTAGGGATCGGTTCTGGGTGTAACAAGCAGTAGCTACTGCTTCTACTCATAGAAACATCGGTGCTTTTGAAAATATCATCATTGTACGTGCTGCTTCCACAAGTGTACGATTTCGTCTTTCGACAATGCCGTTTTGTTGAAATACGCCAACACCTTCATAGTATTCAGACATAACTTGGTTGACGAATTCTGTTCCATTATCCGTGCGGATGTATTTGACTGTTTTGTTGAGACCAACCTGTATTTGCTTAAGAAAGTTGATGACAAACTCTGAAGTTTCATCCTTTGATCTCAAAAACTTTACCCATGTGAATCTTGAATAGTCATCCACGATGACTAAAATGTATTTCTTCCCTTTAATACTCTGGACTCTCATTGGACCACACAGATCCATGTGAAGGGTATGAAGAACTTCCATATTTGTATTTTCAGATTTTGGTCTATGGGAGAACTTCTTGCTTTTTCCAAGTTGACAGGCTGAGCAAAGATGATCTTTTTCAAACTTCAATCTAGGTAGACCTCTAACCAGATCTTTTCGAGCAAGATCATTTATTGTGCCGAAGTTTAAATGGTTTAACCGACGATGCATATCGGAGACGACTTCATCATTTCATCAATCGATATCGTGTACAAATTGGTGCCACAACTACCTTTAAGGATATCTGTACCCTTAATATCACGAACAAAGCAAGTATGCTTTCTGAAGGCCACTTTGTAGGTCCTTGGTTTAGGATCTGACTAGCCTTTGTAAGACGATAGATAACTTGGATAAATCCAAATCAACTATA
>BQNB010122487.1:0-20275 GCA_026074375.1 Tanacetum coccineum
CTATTACAACGTTAACTAATTGCAGACCGAAGCTCCATCGTAGAGTGACCGAGCTTCCTTGTTCGACTCAATAAATTGAGGCTAACACAAAAATTAAAGATTTCTCGCCTTTTGCAACTGGATAGTTTGAAGATCTCCCACTCCAACTGCGGGGAAGTATTAGATGATATATTAGTCAACATTTAAAGTCACGTCAACATTCAACATTCAAGTCCAGTCAACATCAACATTCAAAGTCAAGACATTTATATTTGTATAACTATTAGTCATTAATTTGTATTAGGCCAATTAATATGGATGTCATGTAATTAAGCCTAATCCTATGGTCATTATTCTAAAATGATCTTTTGTATCCTATATATAGGATAGTTGTTATCAATAATAATCAAAGAAATCAATTAACCTTGTAACAAAAGAAACATATCATTTTCTCATCTAATTATGATTTCTCATCTGAATATGTGAAGCACGTTGTTTCAGACCAAAATAATCTTTAAGAATTGTCTTAAAGGAGTTAGTTACTAATAAGAACGTTAGTCATTTTCATTGCCAATATACTAGTTATGATTTCTGAATAAAATATTTGTTAACCAAAATAAAACCCATGATCGTCTCGGCTTGAATTATTTTCCAAATAATATTATGTGTATTTATTGATTCTAATCAATACAAAGATTAACCATTGGAGGCTATATCTTAATTGCACTAATGGTTGATGTAATTGTGACTTGTGACATATAACCATCATGTGATTAAGAATTTAAGATATATTTGGGTCAGTAACTAATAAAAGCTAATGGTATATCAACTAGCAGGTATTTGCGGTTGCAACGACAAATATTTTAAATTAAATTTTAACGGCATTAGTGAAAGTGCTTGGTGTTTGATTATGTGTATGTGATAGTTTTTTAAGTGTTTGATGTTTTATTAGTTTTTTTAAATTGTACAATGTGATAATATGATTGTACTTTTGAGTAAGAGAAGTTTAAGAAGATCATTAATTATTTTTGTAAAATTTATATATTTGTATATTAAGTATTTATAAACCGCTATACAACTTGTAATCTATACTACTTTATAAAGAGTTTAAGACCTTCTAAATAAAGAAGGCTTAAAAATTTTAAGACTAAAAATATTACTATAAAAGAATATTTTAATAGCTTGTTACACATGCACAAATTAAAGTAACATCTAAAAATTAATCGTCTTAAATTCCTAAATTTGTAACATCTAAACAATTACTTGTTTTCAGCCATCGTCTATAAATCTAACACGCCAAACAACTCACTCAAAAAACATAAAAACACACATTTTCATATCCGCACCTCACCACCTGTCAGACCTCACCTTCTACCAAAGCACACACTGCCATTGTAGCTATAACTGGTTCGCCACTAACCACAACCATCACAGCCAAACCATCATTTTCTAAAAAAACACTATTATTAATTAAATCATAATTGATTATGCAACTGAAAATTGTGTTATCGAAAAAAAGTACTTCGAAAAAGGTTCTCGCAGGAAGATATAATCACACGGGTACCCGCTGCCGCAACGCGCAAGTACCAACTAGTGCTTAAAAAGTATTTATGAAAATGTTAAAAATTTTGAGGAGAGAAATGTTAAAATGCATTATAGATTGTATAGATGTGTAATTTCAACTTTTCCATTAAGATTCGTAAGTGATGACGTATAGCATCATCCGGGCCGCGACCCCGGACCATAGAATAAGCAACTGGCCCAAGCCCAACACTCGGGAAGGCCCAAAGTGACCAAACACCAGCCGCTCCGCAAGAAGCATAATCCGTGCACAGTCTCAAGGAGCATGAACTCCGCAGTTCCGCAAAGAGCATAACCCGCACACAGTCGCAAGGAGTACGAGCTCCGCGGTTTCGCAAGGAACGTAATCCGCGCACAACAGCGTGCCACTTCACGACAGACGGCCACCCGTGACTGGACCCAAAAAAAAGTAAGAGACGGAGCATGGGGAGTCGAGGAAGAACGTTAACGTTCCAAATTAGGATAACAAACGATGATAACGATAACCTAAGCGACTACGCTACAAAGGGTGACGGTATCACCGACGTTGACCTCACACCAACAACTCTATTACCTACTGGATAATAGGGTAAAGCTCTCCTCGTGACCCATGCGCCCGATAACGACACTCGTCTATATAAGAAGTTATCCAAACACTTATAAAGGGTATGATTTTTGCTACTACTACACACATACCACTTATAGCCAATACTAACTCTCACACCGGAGTCCAATCGCGAGACTCCCCTCTCGCGGTAAGACTAACGGTGTCTCTTTTCTTAGCAAGAAATCTCTGAACATATTCACTTAGTACAATCCTTCACCTGATAGCGGACTTGCAATTTCCGCTATAAGCACGTTATCCTTACTTTACTCTACCTTACTATTTTTGTACTAACAAGTTGGCGCCATCCGTGGGACAAAACACAACTACGTCCCAAAATCTCATCTAAAAAAAGATGAGCAGATCGGCAGATCAAGCCCAAACGCCCGCTAATTTCACCGTCCGGAACATAGCAGGCAAAAGGAGCAAGCAAGCAGTTGATGGCGATTCTGAATACTTGCCAGAGGACAAGCTCCAGGAGATTTGTGAGAAACACTACAACCAAATCTTACCCGTCATAACGGAGAAAGTCCACAGAGAAAAGCTCCAGGGTGTGCAAACACGCCTAACCTATGGCGAAAGCTCACATCGAAACTCGCAAACACGCGAAGAAACTCAACTTTCAGAGTCAGAGTCGTGCGACAGAAGGAGGAGAACTAAGAAGAGAAAACCAAGCCCAACCACTACGTCAAGGGACACCCGTCCCTCGCAAAACACGAGTGTGTTCTCCAGGCTAAGACCTGAAGGAGATAAACCGACCCGCCGAAGAAGCCCGGTAAGCACCACGATGTTCACCAATCTAGACCATAGAGATGGAAATGTCTTCACACGTTTGGGGGAGAGAAGAAAGAATGTACACTCACGTCTAGGGCCAGAGGTCGCACCACGGCGTAGGCATGCGAGTGAACGGCGGAGCGCCAATTCGAACAGGTCGAAAGAAGACTCGGATCGTGGAAAGAAAGACGCAAGAAGTCTTATTCGAAGCTATGTCACATGATCCAGTGAATGTCAAAGATAAATCGAAGAAGAACGGGACGCCGCTGATCGCGCGATCCGCAGACAACTTGCTCTGACCAAAGAAGCTTATCTCTCCGAAAATGAGAACGACCAGGGTAGACACTGGAAGTCCCGGCCTAAGAAACGTAGGTCAAACAGGGAAGACGACTGATGACATCAAATAACGTCTATTTTATAGCATCATTTATCCCATGATATTAACCCATTTCGTATAGTTATTGCAAAGAATTGTTACTTAATCGTTTATATTTGAGAATTGCAGTAATTAAGAAGTAATTGGTAAAAGTTAGCAAAAGGCGCACATTCTGGAGCTTAAATGAAGATATTTTGAAGATTACTATTCTGAAGACCAATACGCCGTATCCATCAAGGAAGATACGGCGTATCCGTGCCTACACTCACCAAAGAACACAGAGGAATAAAGATCAATACGACGTATCCAAAGGACTCAATACTCCGTATTCAAGATATGGAATCAATATAATATTCTGGAAGATATCAAGCGTGGTCCCTACTCTAAGAAATCCCCAATACGACGTATCCAACACTTATCCAATCGACTTCCAGACCTTATAAATAGAAAACTCAAAAACGAGTTTTAAGTGTGCTAAATCATATTCTCGATACCTAAACCACAAAAGTCGATTTTCAGAAGAGAAAAAGAGCAGAAGAGGTCGAGCAACGTATTCAATTCCATAGAAAGCAAGTATTCAATTCCATGGAGGACAACATGTATTTCCATATATCTAGTAATCATTTAGGTTTTTGGTATAATTCGTAAAACTTCATTTAGTTTACCTTGGCTAAATAATTTCTCTTGTATTTATTATGACGTTTGAAGGCTAATACCTTCGGGTATTAGCCATTATTATGAAGATTTGAATGTTTGGTATTTGTTTATCTTGATTTCTTGATTTATCGTTGGGTGCTTGTTTATGTTTTATTCAATTTAAACTTGGTTTACGCGCCTTTTGGATGCGGGACCTTATCATTCAACCTTGATCCTAGTGAAGCGGACCCTAGTAGAATCTAGAGTCTGGGTTAGCTATACGTATAGATTAGTTTATACATCTAGAATATTTAGTTACATAATTATAGTCCTTCTAAGTCTGTGTCTAGGATACCGCTACGGGCTTAAACTAGTTAATTGGGTATTGCCAATGGTTTATTGATCGTGTTGCTAGCAGGTGGACCTAGATAATTAACAGGTAACGTTCTGATTCCATTGTATTGGACAAGTGGAATTATATATTATCGTACTAATCCCTTATCATAATTCAACTTGGTTCCAACCACCATGAACAAATTATTTCCATCGGTCCTTGCTCATGAAGGTAGCTATGATCATGACTCGAAACTTTTAAACCCACTGCAACAATCTCCAACATCATACAATTATAGTTACATCCCCTTTTTGACGCGTCTTTAGCCCCTCTATACTCATCCTACTATCGTTCCTTTTTTTCATCACATAACTTTTCTCCTTTGCATTTGTCGCTTCACATATATCCTCGTAACAATAACTTGCAAAACTCATTTCAAGCCTGTAATGTCCAGGGCTTGATATCTCGACCGTACGTTCACTACCTATAGTTACGCCGGTCAAGATGACAAGACATGGATCGAGTGTTCCTTTTGTTTATGTGAGTTTGGGGCTAGTGATACGGTCAAAGTAACCCCGAACTGTTGACATGGGTTTCATCGTACGTGTATTGACACATGGCTTACATTTAATGTATCATGTCCTATGTGTCGGTCAACTGAGATGTTTTTAGCCGTTGATGTCAAAATAAGACAAATTATCTAAGAGTTTTGTCCCAGATGGTACACACGTCTTCGAAAAATCTATAAGCTTAACGGAGAAGCAGTTGATGTATATAAGACAAATTATCAAACGGTTTTGGCTCAGTTGGTCATGTGTTCGAGTTTCAGCATGTGCTAACTTTTGTAGGTGCTTGATAGGTTATGATAGTTGGCAAAACTATTCTTTGTGTGGTGATAATAATAGGTGCTAGAAGACACATTTTTTAATAAATAAAGACAAATTTGTGGGAAAAATGCTTTTGTAGTGCATAGTAAGTATGATGTCATTGTCATGTAGAGAATGTAGATTTTATTTTTTGCAATCATGGATTTTATTTTTATTATTGTGATGATTTTTTTGTGTTAGTGATAAATAAATATTGTTGTTGATGTGAATGTGACTCAAGAAGTAATTGAAATGTTTGTTTGGTGTGATACGATTAGTGGGTGTTGCTTTCTATACTACAACAAGACATGCCATTCTCTGATTTTTAATGACATGATTAAAGAAATAGAATAGATATTATTAGTGCTTCATTGTGGAAAATCTTTAGAAATGAAATCGTCTTCAACAAAAAGCGTAGAAGCAAAGACTTAATACCTTCAAACATGAAGAAAATTTGATATTTGCAAAATGAAGGTAAATTGTTTCTTTTGGTTTAAACAAAATAAAAAAATGTATTTATCGATTGTCTTTACAAAAACAATCATCCACTCCAATTCCCTCTTTGTAAGTTTTAAGCATTTTTGTCAGTGTGAATGAATGTATGTCGTTAGAAAAAAATGTATAATTGTTTTGAATGAATGAACCGGAAACAAATTTACATACATGCTGTTTAGAAAAACAATTCCATTGTTTGGTTCGTTTACAACCATAACCTAATTTTCGGGTGTTCAGGAATCAGCATAGCAAGTTGCTAAAGAAACAACACTAAGATTGCACGTAGAGTTAAGTAATACTACGTACTAAAGAAAGATATGATACTAAGATTGCAAATAGAATTAAGTAATACTAAAGAAACATATGATACCAAAATTGCAAATAGAGTTAAGTAATCGTATTTTCCGTTCCAAGTATTCAATGTATAGCTTTTGATGCATAAATTACAAGCCACTGTAGGGCATTCGGGAACCATCTAGCTAGACGAAAAGCTTCAAGGCTTTTGTATGGAACCTCGGCCAAGTGGAGAATCATCATGACATTGTATCAAAAATAAGTAATTTTCCATTCAATCACCGTGTAAAGCTCCCTGTTTGTTAGCTTTATGGATAATATTAACCGACCCAACTGATACTCTCGCTTATGTATGTCATAGCCTGTTATAATTCAAACGATTAAATTAATTTATAGAAACACTGGCAAAAAGACATTATTTTGGAATATACCGTTGTCTGCCTCATTATTTTGACTTCTAACTACCCTTTGTAACATCAAAAGACTGTAAAGTAAGACTATGTTCTTCACCTCAGCTTTACGGGTGCCTGACACTTTCCTTTAGCTTCGACCAGTTTATCTTCTTGGCACAATTTGAGCATACGTGCACACGTCCACACCTACATTAAACATTCACAAAATTTAAATAAAAATTAGTAACAGGCTTTCTCAGATCAGTTATGACATACAAATCACTATCTATATATACCTGTTAGAAGAAAAATCATAACTACTGTTGTCACAACATAGGAAGCAAGTTTCGAGACTATCCTCACCTGAATTAGTTCATGAGTGAGATGAGAAAATGAAAAGAAAACAATAAAACTACCAACAGTTTTATGTAATAATACAAAACTGAAGTAGATAATCGACTTAGAGCTGACAAAACCTCTTGTTGCACAGAGCGTTGCAACTCATGTTGCATCTTCATGCAAGTCTCCAATGTGCTTTGCAAGCTATTCATTTGTTCTTAAAGCCTAACCATGTCAATACGCAGGCCATTTATAACTGAAATAAAAACTTACAGTTCCTGAAAGCTGTGGGATGGCTGGTGGCGAAGAGAGAGCACCTTTTGTGCTCTGAACAGCCTGGCTGACACCATCATTCTCAAATACACTCTCTTGTTGCTCAGATTAGGATGCTTGTTTCTCGCGTTCAACATGGGATCGTAGCAGCTCATCTAGTCTCAAGCCGAAACAATTTGAACGCCATGAACAAGCATCCCAATCTAAGCAACAAGAGAGTATATTTGAGAATGATGGTGTCAGCCAGTGTTCAGAGCACAAAAGGTGCTCTCTCTTCGCCACCAGCCATCCCACAGCTTTCGGGAACTGCGAGTTTTTATTTCCATTATAGATGGCCTACGTATTGACATGGTTAGGCTTCAAGAACAAATGAATAGCTTGCAGAGCACATTGGAGACTTGCATGAAGATGCAACATGAGTTGCAACGCTTAGTGCAACAAGAGGTTTGGTCAGCTCTAAGTCGATTATCTAATTCAGGTCTGTATTATTACATAAAACTGTTGGTAGTTTTATTATTTTCTTTTCATTTTCTCATCTCACTCGTGAACTAATTCAGGTGAGGATAGTCTCGAAACTTGCTTCCTATGTTGTGACAACAGTAGTTATGATTTTTCTTTTGACAGGTATATATAGATAGTGATTTGTACGTCATAACAGATCTGAGAAAGCCTGTTACTATTTTTTATTTAAATTTTGTAAATGTTTAATGTAGGTGTGGACATGTGCACATATGCTCAAATTGTGCCAAGAAGATAAAATGGTCGAAGCTAAAGGAAAGTGTTAGGCACCCGTAAAGCTGAGGTGAAGAACATAGTCTTACTTTACAGTCTTTTGATGTTACAAAGGGTAGTTAGAAGTCAAAATAATGAGGCAGACAACGGTATATTCCAAAATAATGTCTTTTTGCCAGTGTTTCTATAAATTAATTTATTCGTTTGAATTATAACAGGCGATGACATACATAAGCGACAATATCAGTTAGGTCGGTTAATATTATCCATAAAGCGAACAAACACGGAGCTTTACACGGTGATTGAATGGCAAATTACTTATTTTTGATACAATGTCATGATGATTCTCCACTTGGCCGAGGTTACATACAAAAGCCTTGAAGCTTTTCGTCTAGCTAGATGGTTCCCGAATGCCCTACAATGGCTTGTAATTTATGCATCAAAAGCTATACATTGACTACTTGGAACGGAAAATACGATTACTTAACTCTATTTGTAATTTTGGTATCATATGTTTCTTTAGTATTACTTAATTCTATTTGCAATCTTAGTATCATATCTTAATTTAGTACGTAGTATTACTTAACTCTACGTGCAATCTTAGTGCTGTTTCTTTAGCAACTTGCTATGCTAATTCCTGGACACCCGAAAATTAGGTTATGGTTGTAAACGAACCAAACAATGGAATTGTTTTTCTAAACAACATGTATGTAAATTTCTTTCTGGTTCATTCATTCAAAACAATTATACATTTTTTTCTAACGACATACATTCATTGATACTAACAAAAATGCTTAAAACTTACAAAGAGGGAATTGGAGTGGATGATTGTTTTTGTAAAGACATTCGATAAATACATTTTTTTATTTTATTTAAACCAAAAGAAATAATTTATCTTCAGTTTGCAAATATCAAATTTTCTTCATGTTTGAAGGTATTAAGTCTTTGCTTCTACGCTTTTTGTTGAAGACGATTTCATTTCTAAAGATTTTCCATAATGAAGTACTAATAATATCTATTTTATTTCTTTAATCATGTCATTAAAAATCAGAGAATGGCATGTCTTGTTGTAGTATAGAAAGCAACACCCACTAATCGTATCACACCAAACAAACATTTCAATTACTTCTTGAGTCACATTCACATCAACAACAATATTTATTTATCAGTTATACAAAAAATCATCACAATAATGAAAATAAAATCCATGATTGCAAAAAATAAAATCTACATTCTCTACATGACAATGACATCATACTTACTATGCACTACAAAAGCATTTTTCCCACAAATTTGTCTTTATTTATTAAAAAATGTGTCTTCTAGCACCTATTATTATCACCACACAAAGAATAGCTTTGCCAACTATCATAACCTATCAAGCACCTACAACAGTTAGCACATGCTGAAACTAGAACACATGACCAACTGAGCCAAAACTGTTTGATAATTTGTCTTATATACATCAACTGCTTCTCCGGTAAGCTTATAGATTTTTCGAAGACGTGTGTACCAACTGGGATAAAACTCTTAGATAATTTTTCTTATTTATACATCAATGGCTAAAAACATCTTAGTTGACCGACATATAGGACATGATACATTAAATGTAAGCCATGTGTCAATACACGTAGGATGAAACGCATGTCAACAGTTCGGGGTTACTTTGACCGTATCACTAGCCCCAAACTCACATAAACAAAAGGAACACTCGATCCATGTCTTGTCATCTTGACTGGCGTAACTATAGGTAGTGAACGTACGGTCGAGATATCAAGCCCGTGACATTTACGAGCTTGAAAAAGAGTTTGCGAGTGATTGTTACGAGGATTATATGTGAAGCGACAAATGCATACAGAGAAAAATGTGATGAAAAAAAGGACGATGAGTAGGAAAGACGAGTCAAAAGGGGATGTAACGATAATTGATGATGTTGGAGATTTTGCACGGTTTTAAAAATTTCAGAGTCATGATCAGCAGCTAGTTCTTGTAGCATGGTCCGATGGAAATGATTGTGGTTCATGGTGGTTGGAACCAAGTTTGAATTATGATAAGGATTAGATCGATAATAGTACTTGTTGCATTATTGTCTATGAGATATGTTAATATGCTAGTGATCGATTTGCATGATAGTAGAATTATTTATTACCCTTGTAAACATAGTAAATCTTTTGACCAACGGTTATCGTCATCTCAGCTTTTTCTCTTACAGACCACACATCAAAGTAAATGCTCATGATAAGACGATCACAACTAGAAAAAAACATACCTCACAAAAAAAATTAAAAGGGAAACTCACATACAAAAACTTTTCATATGTAATGGTTGGCTAGGCAACCACTATATCCATTTCAAGGGGGAGAGGGGGGGATGCTTATGAGGGGATGCGATTGGCGTTGTGATCGGTCAAGGGATTAAGGTCGTCATTATTTACGATCTTTGTGTAAAATTTAGGACATTAAAATTAAAAATGGTCAATTTACAGTCTCAATGTGTTGATTGTACTATTAGCTAATCGGCAAAATGAAAAAGTATTAGCGTGTAATATATTTAGTATGTCCATAATAGTAATGTCCTAATCTTGGTATGATTATTTTATCATTATCATGATTTACTCTAGATTAGTTGTAGTCCTTATCTTGGGCTTAATCCTTTCCCCTGTATCCTATATATTCTGTATGTTTTAAGAGATAATCAAGGAATCAAGTTAACCTTTAATATGGTATCAGAGCCATCTCTTTCTCTCCTAAAAACCCTCTTTTAAAACGCATCTTCCCCTTTCCCTTCAATATGCCGTATTTTCTTTTTAGTATGAAAGAAAACTCTCATAGTAGTTGAAAAAGGCATTAGAGCATCCCTGAAACGTAGTCAACAATAATTCTAGTAAGATCAAAGAAAAACATAGCATAGAAACTCTTAAAAGATAATAAATAAAATCTAAATTACTACTGGTATGATCTTTTTTTAAACAAGTTCGAAGTTCACCAGCTAAAGACTGACTTGATGCACACAACCTTATCAATACACATCTGATTAGTATTCTTTTTGGAACTGATCTGTAAATTAAATTGATATACTCGGTGTTTGGGACAATGTCATAAAGCACTTAGCAATCCAAACACTTTAAAAGTACTTCTCTTTAATAATATAAAAAACACAATATAAACCAATACGCACTTAACACGCAATCCTGTCTTGCCATTCATTATTTAACTATGCGAAGTTAATTACATAAATTCAAATCAACACACCATGCTGCATAATTATATTTATGCAGCAAGTGCAATTTTAATATAAAATGGGTTAGCTTGACACAACTTGACCACTAACACGTCAACGGTATTATGGTTCTTTGGCTTAGTTTTCATACATCACAAGTTGAAATTCGTGAGAAGCTTTCCATTCCTACATCAAACAATCATTGAATTATATGGATTGAAACATATAGAAGAAGCCGCAGTTCTTAGCACTTGCAACAGGATGAAGATATACGTTGTAGCACTCTCCCGAAATCGTGGTGTTAGAGAATTTATTTTGTTGCTAAAATCTTTCATATAACAAATTCACATTTGAGCTTAATTTATTCAATAATGATATGTTAGTATTCTTTATGATTGTTTACATGATCATGTATAATTATCAAATAAACGCTTCATTATTGTTTCAATATATATCACAAGATATGTTTTACTTAGTATTGTCTATAATGCATGTAAATGTTTATCTTTCAATTAACATTAGCTTGACAATGACAATTACTAAGAGCCAAGGCAATACACTATCAAAGGTTGGCTTGATTTTAACAAAGACGGTATTCTCACACGGACAGCTATATGTCACACTGTCAAGAATCAAACGAAAAAGAGATATGAAGATACTATATTTACACAAACACAACAACCATTAGAACTAAACGACAAACATTGTCTCAAAAAAATTATGAACTGAACCCGCCCGTTGGGCGGGTTATGTTACTAGTATATATATATATATATATATATATATATATATATATATATACTTGTTGCAAAACCTGCCGATGGGCGGGTATGACTTGTAATTATTGTTTTCATTTTGTTTGTTTTGATAATTATTGGTGTTTGAATAACTTTTTGTACCGTGCATAAAAATTTCTTACTTGATGGAATTCATTATAGTGAGTCTGTCTATTGTCCTTAAAGCTTGCACTCCTGCCTATTCCAGTACCTACAACATTATTTAAACCTAGATATATAGAGAGATGTGGGAACACTCTATTAAAACTCACATTAGTTTTTTACTTGAAAATGATCAAATTGACGATGATGACCGTCATTATCAAATTCCTTCATCTTGTCACTAGGCCCGTCTCCTACCCGACTAATACAATAGATCATGAAAGGTTGTTGTAAAAACTAATATTGCAATTTACAAAATAAAATCATCTCAAGTAGTTATTAGCATTGCATTATAAACTATACCAATCAATGTTATTCACTTTTTAACTTGTGGAAACTATAGTTTATCTCCATAGGTGCAATTGCTGGTGTTTTAAAACCCGGGTTGACCCGGCCGGTTGACTGGTTGACCCGTGACCCGGTAAGGTGACCGGATGTTGGTTTTGGCCGAAAACCCCGGTTGAACCGTGACCCAGTGGCTCGACCGAGTCGATTTAAAACCGGTTTCTAAAACATTGGAAATTGCTACCCTAAATAATACATTAATTGTTCTAATCACCCAACCTAAGTTTTCCATTTCAACGTTGCACACAACTTTCTTCTATATATGCCACTTATTGTTTTTCACTTCGAGATTCAAATGATGATTATTTGTATATAGTTCAAATGATATTATTTAGTAATTATACATTTTTTATAGTCCTTCGCTCTCACAATTTTTTTAGTCACTTTTAAATACATTCGGTATAAAACTATGACACGAATAAACAGCTGAAAAAATCATGAGACCCAATTTTAAGAAAGTTATTGTTACTAAGTTAGAATTTGTAACCTGCATTGCTAAAAAAACAGAATACATTTTTAAAGAATCTGCAATAGCTCAGGGGAACACTTGATACTAAGTTATAGAAAGAACCAACAACGATTATGCATTGTTCAAAACATAAACCACACGGTTTCAAGAATACACAATTTTGAACCTGAATCCGAGCCAAATAAACCAACTAAGCCTTATATTTTACCTATCAGACGTCTTCGTGAAATCAAACATCTAGAACTTGATCTGGCCTTTTCCTCTTTACTATCTTCACTGTCCAAGATCTTGGTTTGCTTCTTGAATCTGTGATTTGTTTGAAGGTGCCTTGTTCATCCTCGTATCACTAACCCTCGTGTTTGATCCTGAAGCATCTAGTGACAGTTTTCTACCGATACCTAAAAAGTATTAAAAAAAAGTAGCAAGTTAGCAAAACAGCGGTATAGTAGCAGCTAATTAAACCACCGAGTTAACAACAGTAGAAAAGCATCACACCTTCATTGTAAGACTATAGGGCAACGCAATCGATGACCAATGTTTCTTATATGTAGCAAAACCGGTGGGTCAGACGGGGTCGGTCTGTATTGTTTTTGTTTTATTATGAAACTATATTAATTCACCGATAACAATCTTCTCATGTGCGCCGTGACATGGAGCTGGTCTATAGAGGCCTCGACCCACTCATCCTACACGAGGATACAAATCATATATTAGATAATAAAATAAAGCCTTTGTAACACCTAGATACACTAATCATATACAAAAATAAAGGATTTTCAACCCGACACTCTTCTAACGCAAACCCATACACATTATGACATGTTACCAAATGCGTCGACCCATATTATGACAGTAGCAAAAATTTAGTTTATTCTTCTGATAGTTGGTGTACAAAGGTATAGATAGTATTTCGCTGAGCATTCTATGGGCCGCAAAACATCTAGTAACTATAAAAAAAGGCCGGAGGGAATACTGCCTAGCAGCCACTTGTTTCAACTTACTGGAATAATCATAGATGTCTTGTGATCTTAAAGATATTTTTTTTGGTGCATCATTAAGTTTCTTTTTCATGTCAGATATTTGCTTTTCGTTGCAGTTAACTCAACATACAAATGGCGATACCATCGTGCTTGACACACATTCTTCTATAATATTGCATTGCATTCTTCTTGTGTTACTATAAGCTTAGTTCCATGTAACTGCAGCATTATCAATGATGTTTTTAATTGATTAGACATCCTATGTTAAGATAAAAAAGGGCTAAACAAACAATAGCAGAATAAACAATGAATATGAAATATTTTAGTAATAAAATTCAATGAATTTTTTAAACAATAGTTCAGTCACTCACCTAATGCAGCTAAAGCTTGTACTTCCATCAAAGCCTTTTGCGTAATCAACCATATCTCCTCGAGCGCACGTTTTCATGCACACCAGATTCCAATATGCATAAAATCGGAAATCCTGTTATCCAGTTGTGAGATGAGGGTCACGTGACAAATAAACGGAGCCCGTTCTCACACAACGCTTTTTACACTACGACATCTTGTAAAGCGACTACGATTGTATCAACAGAACACACTAACAGTGATTTTTCCGTTGCTATATCAGGTTAGCACACGTAAAATGAATACTATTTCTTCATATTGTGAATCATTGAGTTCGAAAAAATTATCATTCTTTGATTCCAATCATTTAATTCCTTCTGGACGCTGAGTCATTTGAACAAATTTTGTTTTAGTTAAGAGTTCAAACTCCTCATACTCTATCGATCTCAGAAACTTGGATATGAAAGTTAACAACCAAAATTGTGGAAAGAATAAGAAAGTCTCTGTAACCCTGACTTTCAAACTCAGTCAATGAATTATACCTCCTTCATATTCAAACTCAGCCAATGGCTTCACTTGGTCAGCCGGCAATAAGTTTATGACACTAATTATCCCTAGCCGATACTATTGGTAATAATCATCCCTGAGTGGTGAAACGTTTGGCATTTTACATCCCTAAGAGGGATGATTTTTGCAAAACTTTTTGTTAAAGTTTTTGCAAAAATCACCCTCAATAAGGATGATTTTTACCAGACATCTGGCCCCTCAGGGATGATTAGTGCCAATAGTATCGGCTAGGGATGATTAGTGACATAGACTACAAACCACCGGGATGATTTTTGCAATTAACTCTAAAAGAAATCATGCAACTCTCTAGTGACACAACCTAATTCACATGCTCTAAAATACAACTTATAAGTCGGTTGAAAGCTTTGTCATGCGGGCCAAATGGCCTTTGGCAGTTTGGCCTAGCACTACTAAGGTGTCTCTTAACAAAGGTGTCTCTTAACAAAGTTGTTGAGGGTTCAACTGTTCAAGTCCCATTTGGGACAAAGGAAAAGAATTTAGGGCCTGTCTAAGTTTCTAGCTAGTTCAAAGGTCTAAATATTTTATTGTTTTATGGTCTACGGTGTCTTGATAGAATTCTAGTTCAAGTAGTGGGAGAGAGATGGAGAATTGGTCTACTTTATTAGAATCGATCAAAAGATGTTTCATGTTGTTATTTCTGTGATAAAATCATGTGGTCATGCACTCATGCCGCAAACCTATTTTGCTGACTACCTTTTTTTGCAAAATTAATTTCACTCCGAAATTCTATGTTTTTGTTAATATGTAAAATAAGTCAAAGTTCAAAAATAGAAAGTCGATCATTCTCAAAGAAAAAGCCGAAATTTGCAACGAAAAAGAAGGTTTCAAAAGTTTATGTGGGAAATTGGTTGTCATTTTGGTATAGACACAAATTGTGACATCTTTTACTTCTGATGTCCACCTATTTAGGAAACCTTCAAATCGACATGGGACATCCTAAACAAAAAACGGTATAAAACAAAATCTACGTTGTGAATTTTTTTATGTAGATTTTCTTCCAATACACAAGCAGAATCTCATTATATATCTTATTATATAAAGTAAGTATTAAACGGAAACAAATTTGTTTAGGTTACCTGTGAGTGTGTTGGTGGTATTCCAGACGCCGATGGTAGTTGTAGCGGTTGAATGGATGTACATATAAGTAAATTGGTAGTTTATATTATTATATATAGATAAACATAAAGTTCCAGTTAGGGGGTTATTAGATAAAATGAAGAGAAGAAAGCATGAAGAGTCACATGAAACACACAAGAAGTCTTTATACAGAAAGCGAGTTCCTACTTCTTTCTTTTAAATAACCATCATTGCATGGAACTTTTGATTTCCAGTTTATCTTACACTTTTAGTTTATGTTTATATGTCTTGTGAAATTAACATTTTGAGAGATATGATTGAAAACCGGCATGGATTTGGAGCATATGATACTTTTGTATCTTTGTCACGAAACTTGTCTTACAACGTTGATTGCTTGACAAAATACATATTTCATGAACATAAATAACATCAATAATAGGTAATGATGATAATGAGAATATCGAGGGGTCGTACACGGAAGATATTCTCAAAGAGGAAACATATATTGTAATGCTGATATATGCAACGATGAAAACTGTGACGGTTTTTGAGAAATGAATGAAGAATCACGAAAAACAGTAGATTGCAATGGTAACCTTGTGATAAGCTTGTGTTCTCACAGTTTGTTTTTCAAAATTGGAAACTCTGAAACTTTAGTTCAGCAATGTTGCATAAAAGGATGAGTTTACATTTTACGCATACTAAGAGTTGAGTTAGGCCCTTGTATGGGGTTTGCTTGTTAGGACTTCATGATTGCTGTTGCAAAGAGAAAAAATAATAGGCAGCCAGGGGTTCAAAGATCACCTTGAAATATCAGGTCAGATCCCCACATGGAACATATATATGTTTCCTGACATGTCACATTCTTTCTTCTATATAATGGCATAATGCATACATTTGGTGACCGTTAATCACTTAATTTCATGCAGATGTGGAAATGAGAAACGCACAAACTCTGTAGTAAAGTACAAGATTCATGTCAATTAGCAAACAATGAGGGATATAATTCATTGGTCTCATATTCGGCCAAATCATTTAGCAAGTCACGCCACACAAGTGAAGCTAGACTCCATGGAAAGTTGGCGGAAATAATTCAAGCAGGATCCAAATAATGATTTAGAAATACAGAACATATTATATTTGAAAATTACATGTTGCACATCAGTTAAGCTTGTATGCAACCGAATATGCAAATGTGGTGATCTTAGCTGATATGTGACGGTGAAAAAGCATATTATCATTTACAGTTGCCGTTAAACCAATACAAATGATAAAAAAAGTATTGTAATGATAAGATACCAGACACACATAGATTAACTAACTGAAGAATGACACAAGGGTAACGCTTACATAAAGCAGAACATGAAGGTCATATAAAAGCACAAGTGACATAAAATTTAAGTTTCAAACTTCCAAACATTGATTTTTACATGTGAATCAACTATGTTATCGTATGCCATTTTTTTTTCTTCTGTCACCCAACAAAAGAGTGATATATAATCGGATCCTCCAAATTCTGCACGAATCCGCCAGCCAAAAAGCATACGAACCTAGACTCCTCTATCATGTGCATTGTATCTTTATGGTGCTGTAACAGAACAAAATAAAGGAGGGTTACTACAAGTATTAAAGTAATATCATATCAGGTAAAAATATTAGAGTTGGCAATTTTGACCAAACTATTTGTAAAATACTATATAGACCGACTCGGATTTAGCTATATCTCTAACCGCCTGCAAGTCAGTCCAAGTTCTTTACCAAGTGTATTCCTGAAGGTGTTCATTTTTCTAGTTCCTTGCCACTTCAATAAGATTCATTTTTTTGTTCAAAAAAGAGCTGCGAAATTATATGTGATATCCCCATTTGAGAATGACAACTATCTTTGTGTAACAGCAAATTCCTAATTGGCAGCTAGATTGTGCATGCCAAAGTTGTAAGGTTATTGTTGAAGTAGCTATTTACTCGCTCAAGTTTCCATCAAGCGCCTATATATTCTACACTCGTGCCAAGTAAATATTTACTCAAATAACCAACTCAGTAACGCTGTGAAACACAAGATACCAGTGACCTCTCTTTTCTGAAGGCACAAAAACTCATATTGCATCTACATTGATTTTGAGTTTGTGTGTTTGTTACAGAAACTCTTCACCAATTAGGAATAGTTGCCCAAAAATACAAATTATAATTTATATTAGCACACCATATCAGATTTAATATAACATAATGCATATGAAGCAACTAAACAAAAATAACTCGATGGATACCTTCTTTTCCTCCATACACTGGTCATGGGCTTCATTCACAACTTCAAGTGGACAAAACAAAAGACCTGAGCATAACAGGAAACAATCCTCCTCGTATTACAGACCTTTGCAAGGCAGGAGTAAAATCCTCCTCGTATTTGTGGTTGTATACCAACCTAGAAAGCTCTTTGTTGGATCGGAATGGCGCATCCATCTATTACAAAAAATTTTGAGTTCTAACATATCCGATTTCGGAAAATTATCTATGATGACCTACAATAACAAAATACCATAAGGAAACATAGATATGTATATATACATTAAAAGACTAAGCATATTCAAAGGCAAAGACTGAGCATTTCAAAAGCCAATATGAGGAAACAATACTTTACCTTTGCTTTATGGATTGCAGAATTATATAAGATTTAATTACCAGCAAATCTTTTAGCTCTACATTGCCATTATACGGTCAGTTTGAAGGTGGGGGTTGTCTTTTTTCACCCATTCTGCTTCTGATGGTATTTTGATAATTTGTTTAATCCTTTCAACAGAAACCATTTTGTTTTCGACGAAACAGCTTATGTATAAAGCAAAAAACAGCACGCCATTGAGTGACAATCCATATGATAGCGATAATCCAACGTTTTCTAATCAAGAACATCCATTTATAAATTAGTTTTCTATTAAAAAAAAGAAAATCTAACAGGAATCTTAGGAGAAGCTGTAAATATACCTGGTTTAATAATATTGCCAGGTAACACGATCATGAACACAGTGAAGCCCAAAGAAGTAAGCTTCCAAAAAACTCCAAACTGAAACCTAACCACCCGTTGGATCCATTATTGTGGAAATCCATTCTCAGGTTTCCATTCACACGTTCAACGTTTTCTTGAACATATCTATCATGCTTCCTAAAACACCAAATCGTCTTAACGCCAGAGATGCTCTCTGAAATATGGTGAATAACATGTGCTTTTGTAATTGAGTTGAGTTATAATCATAAGTTGTTTCTTTATATGCTTGGCTGTCTAATGCAAAAAAACGTTAGTGGGAAAGTAAGATTTTAATAAACTTTACCCTACTAAGAATTCTTCCTGAAGGTGTAGTGTCAAAAAATGCCATTAGAGCATGAAGTATTCGATTATGGGTTCGTGATTAATAGAAAAGTTAATTGTTGTTTCATTTGGTGGTTATTCATTAACATAGTGCTTGGTGTTTTAACCATTCTTTGACATGTTCATATAGGTTTGACCAGTTCAATTTCTATAGTACTTTGTAATATTTTGACCCGTTAATATTTTGAGGTTCCACTTCTCTTGTTTTTTGAAGTATATACTTTTTTATATATAAATTTAGCCTAAAACTCATTGATTAAAAACTTGCTTATCTGCATAAACTATTTTAGCAATTATACCTGATAGTTTAAAACATTATCAAGTTATGATGAACTCCATTTTCATAAAGATTGTTACAGAAGTATGTGAGCAAAAAAATTCATCTATATGGAGTAGTGTATTATGGTTTACCTTGCCAAGGTTAATATCTCATGTGAACTCTACCCATTAGCTTATTCGGACTCTTGTAAGTTTGTTGCTTTTTAGTGAGCCTATATCTTGGGACTGCAACAAAACTTAACTATGACATACATATAATTGCATCAATCTGAACAGATAAAGCGAGATAAGAGCAGAAAGAATTTAAACACAGTGCTCCAGGGCTACACACTGCAACAAAACGTATACATATAATTGCATCAATCTAAACAGATAAAGCGAGATAAGAGCAGAAAGAATTTAAAAACAGTGCTCCAGGGCTACACACTGCAACAAAACTTAACTATGACATACATATAATTGCATCAATCTGAACAGATAAAGCGAGATAAGAGCAGAAAGAATTTAAAAACAGTGCTCCAGGGCCACACAATTTTATCATTGTAGTATTGATGTAACACTGTAATAACGAAATATTTACTGATTGTCCAATTACCTATAGCTGAAAGAGGACATAATCATCCTATGCCAAAGAAATCATACACGATGATAGATGTAGCAGAGGCACTACGGCATGAATCTTAAAATTGCAGCCTCTCCCTAAATAAGAAGATATAGGACCATATACAATAATTTACGCTGTCGAAATCCTAATCTTCATCATTCTTAATTAATATAAAACATTACATTAAATCAATAAACAAATTACCTTTGCGTTCATTAATCTCTTCTAGGTATATGAATTTGTTAGACGGCATGTTGCTCATGTTGACGTGGTCACAAAATTAAGCTTGAACTAAGAAGATAGATTTCCTGGTTAACACATCTCAAATGTACAACAGCCTGGCGCGTCTGACAACACCACCAGATCCGATCCTGCTTACATCTTCTCTTGGTCCACTTTCATATGGATACAGCATA
>BQNB010122488.1:0-20275 GCA_026074375.1 Tanacetum coccineum
GACCGGTTCAGGTGTTTCCGATCTATCTTCATCAGGTACAGGTTTAAACCAGTCTGCTTTGGTCTTGATCGAGGGAAGATGTGCAATACCGGTGTCCTCTGAATCTAAGATATTCATATCTTCTGGTATAGGAACATCTTTGACAGGTAGTTTAGATTGAGGAACTAACTTCTGCTTGGAGGAGCTGAAAGGAGCTTCTCTAGTGTCAGATGTTTTCCAAGTTGAGGACTGAGGAGCTGGAGGCTGTTTTGAGCTTGAAGCATCAAAATCATGTCTTTTCTTCTTGCTTAGATCTGAATCTGGTGGAGGAGGAGGATGATCTTGTTTGTCATGACTTTTTTTCCAAGACTTGTCCTTTTCAGCAAGAAACTCATCCCTGTTGTCACACTCCATCGATGCCTCGAGTGCTTCATAAAGAGCAACATGTTCAGGATGTGATTGGTATGTGCCACTTTTAAACATCTGATCATGAAGAATTACTTTCATGTCAGCTTCAGACAGATCTCTGAAGTGTTCTTTAAGTGGAGCTTGAAGTGCTATTTGGACAACCTCTTTGACAGCTTCATTGATGGTTTCATCGATCTTGTGAGGCAGATCCCGAAGCTCCAATGTGAAGACCCTGGATGAAAGACCTTGAACAGTGTTGTCCTGAAGCTTGTGTCTCTTCTTAAAGTTTTCACATACTTGTTCCAGTGCTAAGACATAAGATGCTAGATCAGGAACTGAAGAGCTTTGTTGTTGTGGAAGTGGTTATAGTGGAAGGGTTGTTGTTGTTGCGGTTGTAGCTGTAAAGATTGGCTCTTAAATTTTAGGAGATACTGGTTTTGGAGATGAGACAATGATGACATGAGTAGATAGAGGGGGTGCTGATGAAGATGCTTGATAGATTGGAACCGTGACCATAGAATCCACTTCTGTTTCCACATTAGCTTTATTTGGTTCCTCTTCAGTTAGTTTGTCATTAAAGAACTGAACACTGAAGTTAAAAGTATCTAGATTCTTCATGGAATATAGAGTCCCAGTTGAGCTTAGTGGATTTTCCAAGTGTACATGTTCCTCATCTGTATGTTTTAAACTTTCATGGGCTTGAGGATACACGGTGGCCACGAAGTCTTCATGTATGGGCTCAAGGTTTAGTCCAGCAAGAGCCGCATGACTTTGTCCAGGGTCAGATCCAGCCTAGTTTTCTTCCATGGGAACACGCTCCGGTGGTGGTCGAGACTCGGGTGTTTTACCAGGGTCTGATCTAGCCTGGCCTTCATCAATTTCAGCAGTCTTTTCCTATAGATTTACTTTGTCAGCCACATCTTCTCCTTGTTCTTCACCAATATTCAAGATCTCAGTATCTCATTCACTATTTGTCTTATCAGTTGTTGCACCTGTTTCTGCATCTGTGGGAGATGGAGTATCACGGACTATATTAGCAGATGTATCGTCCTCAGGTTGTGTAGAGGGCCCAGTAGATGCTTCCTCAGTCACTGGGATCTGCCACTGAAAGATGTATTGGTCTGTGGTACTTGTCTTCTTAGGTGTTTGTAGTTTTAATAGAGATTGCGCAACCTAGTTCATCTGTAGCAATGCCTTTCCCTTTACCTTCAACAGTAGGGATTTTATGATTGGTACCTGAGGCAGGTTCACGAAAAGCCACACCGCTGACGGGTGGTTGAGAGGATCCCAGGCTCATCTGAATCCCTCGCTGAAGATCATAATCTACCTCATCACCTTGAGGTTCGGGTTCAGGTTCAGGTTGAGCTTGTTCTTCATCAGTTTCATCAACAAGCTGGAGAGAACTCTTCATGTTTTGAACTTTCTTCACTTTACCCTTTTCGGCCTTTTGTAGGGGAGTAGGCTTGGTTGACTTCTCTTTAACAGGCTTTGGCTTGGGTTTCTTAGCAGTTGCAGGTTTAGATTGCTTGGAAGACACTGGCTTGGGTTTCTTAGCAGTTGCAGGCTTCTTAGACTGATCAGTTTTAGATGCTGACTTCTTCTTTCCTCCCTTTTTGTAGAATATCTTAACACAAGTATGGAATGATTCACTTAGAGTTTTAGAGAGAGAACGATGGTTGAATGAACACTTAGAGAGAGAAAGAAAAATAATAATATTAGCTTTGTGAAAATGTGACAAATGAACAACTAACACCCTTTCCATGTGTGGAGAGGGTTTATATATGCCTTACAATGGCCGGCTAAGGGCCTCTAGTGGGCTTATCCATGGGTCTTGAGCCCGGTTAGCTTTCTAACTTAACCTTACAACTTACTACGAGCTATGACTAACTATATTGGTAGTGACCGACACTTTTTTGTATTTCTAACAATCTCCTCCTAAAGGAGATCACTCTAATTTACAAAAATTTAAACTTAGCATACTATGCGTTCACTTCGGTCTTGAGCTCGTAGTCTCAAACTTCAATCATTAACTTGTGATTTGATGTAGTGATCATTGACTTTGGATTTGAGCTAGTTCTTTTGTCTTGACATGAATGTGATCTTTGAGCTTCTTGAAATCATCAACCAAGCATAATCTCATTTCGCCATCTTGTAAACTTTGCCATCTCGTGAACTTGTGACTTCTAGACCGACATGCTCATACCTATCTTGATTTGATAATCTTGAAAAGCTTTAATAATGCATCTTTCTTGAATTTCTTTAACTTTAACACTTTGTCGCTTCAAGAAGGACGTACGGTATCAGAGTAGTGGAAGTCTTGAAACATGTACTTGAGCTTTCATGATGTCTTTATATTTGCCGGTAGGGTATGAGCATGTGGCAATGAATCTTGTGAGTCAGCTGGAATTAGGTACCTCCATCACCATCTTTAGATATTCCTGAAATAGAACAGTTAGCAACAAAGCAGGGGGACGAATATGGCTTTGTCATTCGCCCGTGTTTGGTTGGAGTAACCTTCGAATCTGTGAGGATCGACCTGTGATCAGATAGATTCAATTTAAGAAGAATCTTCTTGACAGGATTTCCAGCTGTAGTATTGAATCTTTCTAACACATATGTATTAGATTCATCGTACTCAGCATGTTCTCATTATCGGAACATCTCAAAGCAGACAACACGATATGAGTGAACCAGCGAGTTACTATCTCACCGATTGAAATAAAAAATTTATTTGAAAATCAATCGACGTGTCACTTGCTAAAGTGTTTTTGTGACACATCGAGAGTGTTAATCATTTCAAAAATTCATCAGCAATCGTCAATTCATAACCTGGAACAAGTTTGATTCTTATAGAATCGCACCATCGTTTCTTTCTAGTTGTCACAAGTTTGATTCATATAGAATCGCACAAGTCACCTACCATGAGCTTGTTTGATGTTGGCTCAAGCAGGATTTCCATCTTCATTGTGATTACTTGAGTATCACTCTGATGTTCTGGCAAAATCACAAGGATAATGCGTAGGACTCTTTATATATTTCTCGTTATTCACATTGTGTGAGATAGCAAGCATAATTTTGACAAGTGTCCTAATAAGATTTATAGATGATCTCTTTTGGCTCTAGACTCAATAGTGCACTTTGGTTTTAGTGATCGGAGGCTGGAGCAGACTGCCACCTTTTCAATACCAACTAACTCGGAGTGAGAAAGTTGATAGAAATGCGTGTAATCTCTGTGAGAAATGAAACATAAATCTTTTGAGAGATTCTGAGTGGCTAGGGAGGGTTGTGCATTGCATCACTGGGTCCATGATGTCAGTCTTCAATGTCAGCAATCATCTTTGTGATTCTGACAGCAGATGTATTGACCCGGTTTCTGCCTAAGTGTAAGGAGGGCTTCTTTCTTTTCACCTTTTATCTTAACTTTTCTTTTTAATTCTTCAACCCCTTCAGCGCTTACCGAGACTTCATAACTAGTACCTTGTTGGGTTTGTTCCAGTACTAGCTCCATCTTAGTCGGCACTTTTCCCTTATTCTCACTTTTACTCCTTTTTTCATACCTAAGGACTACTACACTATCTAGTGGAATATCCCTGGGTAGATCCCTCCGATTCTGGCTGGATCAAGGGAATGGAATTATTACCTAAAAACTTGACTCCTTTATAACCCCATTTTACAGTAAATATTACTGGTCGGTTCTTTGGTACTTCCACATTTTTTCCAATCATGTTAAACATTTGCTGACCCTCATATGTGCCACTCGATTAATCGAAAGAGTTTAGAACATCTAGGGGAAAGCGTTCTCTTGAGATCTTAAAAAATATACATTATTAGCCAATATATTTTAATACACCATTTTCTCGCCTTTATCAAAAATATTAAATCCTTTTGATATTTTGGATATCATTGATTCAAATATTACCTACTTTCGAGGAAAGATGGTCCAATTATTAAAAGCCGCATATTAGGAATATTTTTAATGCTCCTCCTCAAATGTTTGAGGGTATTACTTGGTGTTTGAGTAGGTTATTTGAATTTTTTGAATTCACTAAGGAAATTCTTGAAAATTATACACTCAAACACTATATAAGCTCTATGTTTAAGTCTACACTAACATTTAATATATTTCACAAGATTATGTATGAGACAGGAATAAATATATTCAAAATGAAAATTCACAAAGTCATTCTGGTCCATTGTCTGCAATATGTAGTCAGTATCGATAATTCACCCCCCCATTTGGTAGTTGTCTCTTAGCTTCTTCTCGAACAGGCTAATCGTTTCTGGAGTAGATTCAAAGTAGACATTAGCAAGCCGCATAAAGCAGTCTTGATGTATAATGCCCAAATATCTGCATGTATACAACTCATTCGATACCGTATACTAAAGTTAATTAATTATCGGATGTACGTATTTCTCCCTTACACGTAGCTGATGATATAAATTGTATCACTAAAGTCAACTAAGTTCTGGTGTCACCATTATTATCTCTAAGTTGTCAGAATGATAACACCTAGTCAACTAAGTCACAATTGTATCTTTTCACTTCTGCAAAATACTGCTATCTTAAGGAATCATCATACTTATCAAACCTATGTGTACCTCTTTTGTCAACTAATTCTACTCCCTTTTTAAAAAAAATAAGCTTAGTGATTAAACCATTTGAGGAGCATTTATTGAATCTGTAACCAATCCTTCTCTCGCTTTGAATAATCTTCTTACAACACTTCCCCCTAGTATTTTAAATGATGCATACTAAACATAACAAGATATCTCTTCCCCTATGTGGATAAAATAGTGCACCCGAAAGTAACAAGTTAAAACACTAATTTTCTCTGCGGTTATGACATTCATCTTCCCGGAATGGCCTAAAATCCAAGAAGGCTATGGACTCTATCACGTGTACTTGTTGTATGTTCTAGTGTGTCTACTCCTCCCCCTTTGCTGGTTTCGATACCTCGGAATCAGCAAAACCTTATACGCACATATACTTGAGATCATGTTCGAAGAATTAATAAGCTTAAATCTATTATGTGAGAATCAACTTTAAGGCATTTAAAACTATGATAGTATTTCCAAGCATTCCTAAGTCTTTTACAAACTATGAGGTGTTGGCAATATTGATCGTCTGTAGTTTAAAGCATGAATTCACTAAGTCTCAAAGTGCAAATAAGTCCCTAAAGTTTGAAACAAATGACATCTAAAGCTCTTGTAGTTAATATAAATTAACTCCCCTTTAAATTATTATCCGTCATTATCAAAAACTTTATTCGTTTATTCTGTGACTTATTTTGAAAGACCGTTTTAAAAGATTATTTGATGACGCTTTCTCCCCCTCAATAATGACCCGTTTTCTATTTAAAGAGCAGTTGTCATTGTTTGAGTGGTCGAATTGTCTTTGAAAATATTTTTGTGATTACTGAAAACACTGATTCATTATGAAGATAACTTTTTACCAATAAAAAATAAGATTTATCTTATTTTAACAAATAAATACACTAAAACGTACACTTATTTGATATAGGAAGCACGGGTTGTGTTGCAAAGTAAACACATGCCTTTACATGGTCATAAAGTAGACCATGCCCGAGAATAAATTCCCGTTGAGAGGTCAAGTTTTCTTTTTAAAATACTTGCCTTTAAGATGATGACCGGGTTGCTATCTGAAATAATAGCAAGCCATATTTGGCATGTTTTGAAAACATTTGAACTTCTGCTCGAACTTCATTTACAGCCTCGTATCATTATTAAATGACATTTCTAAGACCGTAAATGTTATCGATTTTCAGAAGACATGCCATTATTACCTCTTTTTATATTTTCTCATTTTTTAATTTTTTATTTGGTTTTAAATATGTTATATTTTTGTATTTTGTTTTTATAATGGTTTTCTGAAAATGAAAAATCTTTTTGGTTTTTCTGGTTTTTAATATATATACATAATATATACAGGATATTTGAATAGGTACCACCACTATTCTTCAGCTTCATCTGCCAATTGTTTCAGGGTCTCCGACGTAAAACTTCGCATTCCCAGCTTATTGATAAGAAATTCAATTCTTTCTCTGCCAAGGGCTTTAGTGAAGATGTCTGCTAGCTGATACTCCGTATTGACAAAGTAAAGCTCTACTACTCGGTTCTCAACTTGCTCTTTTATGAAGTGGAATCTGATGTCAATATGTTTTGATCGAGAATGTTGAACATTATTGCAGCATAAGGCAATAGCGCTTTTGTTATCACAGTACATTGGAATTTTATTGAATCCAAGTCCATAGTCGGTAAGTTGTAATCTCATCTAAAGGACTTGAGCACAATAGCCAGACAAGGCAATATATTTAGCTTCTGTATTGGATATCGCAACACTTTTCTGCCTTTTTGATGACCAGCTAACAAGTCTGTCTCCTAATAATTGCATACTTCCAGATGTACTTCGTCTAGTATCTTGGCAACCCGCGTGATCAGCGTCTGCATAAGCTGTTAGAGCAATAGAAGAATCCTTTGGATACCAGAGTCCCCTATTAACGGTTCCTCTTAGGTATTTAAAGATTCTTTTTACAGCATGTAAGTGCTTTTTGGTAGGCTTTGCCTGATACCAGGCACACATGCATACAACAAATGTTAGGTCTGGTCTACTGGCTGTAAGATACATAAGGGTGCCAACCATTCCATGATAGTGTGTAGGGTCAACGGCTTTCCCTTGTGGATCTTCATCCAGTTTGGATTTCTCCACCATGGGAGTATCCACGGGGTCACTAGATTCCATACCATATTTTTTCAAAGATTCAAGAGCATATTTTGACTGGTTTAGAAAGATGCCTCTGGGACTTTGTGAAATCTGTAGTCCTAGAAAAAAAATATGATATTTTGCCCATCATCGACATCTTAAACTTTGAACACATTATTTTTGAAAATTGGTCATATAGTTCAGGTGTAGTAGATGCAGAGATTATATCATTAACATAGATTTGTACCAGGAGAATATCTTTGCCTTGTCTTCTGATGAACAATGTGGGATCCACGGTTCCTTTAGAGAATTCCTGAGAGAGTAGAAACTTCGAAAATAGATCGTACCACGCGCGAGGAGCTTGTTTCAACCCATAGAGAGCCTTATTAAGCTTGTATACATTATTCAGATTGTCTTGATCCACAAACCCGTCTGGTTAGCTAACATAAACTTCTTCGCGCAGAATGCCATTCAAGAATGCCGTCTTTACATCCATTTGATAGACTATCATATTCATGTGAGCAGCAAATGCGAGAAATATTCGAATAGCATCAAGTCTAGCCATTGGAGCAAAGGATTCCTCAAAATCAATTCCCTCTTCTTGACGGTAACCATGAGCAACCAATCGAGCCTTGTTTTTCAAAATTCCTTTTTTTTCCATTTTTTTTTCTTTCTTTTTTTTATTTTTTTTTTTCTTTTTTTTTCACTCCTAATTCATCATGTTTCACTTGTGATCCATTTTAAAGTAATGGCCATCACTTTATCTGGACAAGAAACAAGTTCCCAGACTTCAAGACCTTCAAATTCATTTAGTTCCTCTTGCATTGCTTCAATCCAACATGATTGAGTTAATGCGTCTTTATAAGTCTTTGGTTCAACTAATGTGAGGAAAGCATCATAGTAAAAAAATAAGGCTTGTTCATGGAGTTGGAGTCTTGTGGAAACAGGTCTTTTGAGTTCACCGATGATGTTGTCTAAAGGATGATCCTTAGTCTATTTGTTAACATGTACTGAGTTAGGAGCAGCAGTGTGCACAATAGTGGGAATAACGTCCGAAGAAGAAGATGCTTCAGAATCATTTTCAAGAATTGGAATGCCAAAGAATGGATCGTTATTCATGTGTGCAACATCTAAGTCGTGATTCTCTTCTTCAACATCGTTAGAAATGATAGGAGATTGAGTTTCGGGTGTTGTTTGAGAGTTACTAGGTGATGGGCATCTTGGTAAAAACAGTTTTTGTGGAACGGTGAACAACCGGTTGATGCAGCGGGTTCTAGAGCTACTACTTCAGCAATTGGAGCAATGACTTCAGGGGCTGGTAGATCAACACTAGGTGGAGGATTGAGTAATTCATCAAACAGTGGTTGAAACAAAAGATCCTAATCAGTTCTTAAAGTTGTTCAAAACAGTGTGATGGGGGAGGGTTTGGCACGAGTCCTGTATTGCTTTGTTGCAGGAGTCTTTACATGAAGTACGGGTTCTAACTGTTGGTGTTCAAAAGGCAACGCTGTCAGCTCATAAAATCAACATGAATTGTTTCGCTGATTCGTTGGTATGGGGCACGATTGTAATTCAGAATGCTTTGTTGTGGGTGCATAGTTTAATGAAATAAATACCAATATCAGATTTAGTTGTATCTTTCCCAAATTCTCGCTAATCATTTGTTAGGATAACAAAGGCACCAAATACATGGAGTAATTAATAGGTCAGGAAGTTTCGTCATGTACAAAGCTCATATGGTGTTTTACAATGACAAGACGTATGGATGGAACGATTTTGGGTATAAACATGCCGGCAGCATAATGCTTCTGCTTTAAGATTAACGTAAGCTTTCTGCATAATTCAACATTGTTGCCGGGCATCTTACTTTAGACGTACGAAGTCTTCTACGACACCATTTTGCTATGAAGGAGCGAGCATAAGGATGTTTCATGAGAGATCCAACATTCTCATAGTATTCAAGTAAAGTTTGATTATAAACTCAGTTCATTATCTGTTCTGATTGTCGGTCCATGTGCCTTAAGGCACGCAGTATGGAAATCATCTTGAGAAACTTGAATTATGACAATTTAGGCTTTATTCCTTCGATCTTTTGACCTTAGAGCATTTACCATGTAAAATCGAGAGTAATCATTGACAATGACGAGGATGCAATTTCTTTTGACATTAAACACTTGCGCCCACAAATCTGGGGCCACAAAGATCCATGTGCAAAAGATAAGTTTTTCTTGGTTGGTGTCTTCAGATTTAGGTTTGTGGGGTTTCTTCTTGCTTTTGCCCATTGCACATACAGAACACAGATGGTCATTTTCAAATTTTAGCTTAGGGAGGGACCATCGACAGGAAGGGTCTAGGAAATGGTTGATTGCACCAAAGTTCAAATGAGATAGACGTCGGTGCCATAGCCAGGACTTAGTTTTTGAGGCCTTTGACAAGAGACATATAGGAGAGGACACCATCATATCTCTAAGAGATAGTGTATACAGATTGTTGCCTCGAGATCCATTCAATAGATCAACAGTTTCTATATTACGAATAAAGCAGGTGTGTTGACGAAAAGCAACTTCAAGGTTCGAATCACATAATTGCCCAACTGAGAATAAGTTATGTTTGAGTCCTTCCACATAGTAAACCCTTGAGATTGTAACATTCCCAATCTGATAATCACCATATCCCAATATATTTGCCACGTGATCATTTCCGAATTACAGTACCCAAAAATATGTTGATGAAATTAGTGAGCTGAGAGCGATCTTCAGGTCATATGCTTGGAGCAACCAAGAGTACAAATACAGAGACAATTTGGACGAAATGCATTCCATAAAGAGAGGAAGATGAACATCGGTAACTATGGATCCCTAAGATTATGGGTTCTTGTTGTTAGCTAGATATAGATTTAATAATCTTAAGTTTGATACGGAACATTAGTTTTAGATCTTCATAGGGTTCCTTGAGTAAAACCCATGCTCTACTACAGGCTTAGGTGTATCAGTTTATTAGATCCAATTGGTTTCCTCCCAAAGGGGCATTTAGCAGTTGTGGTACATTCTTGTTAAAGGGCACGCTTTCCATACTATAGTGAAGAGTCCACACAGTAGGTCTCACAAGTGTATCTAATTTTTGTAAACACTTTGCCTGTTGGTTTCCAAACTTTTCTCTTTGAAATTTTCTTAACAGATTTAGATTTGGCACGAGCATTTACATCATTGATAAAATTATGAACACACAAATCATGATTATCAGAAAGCATGTGATGTGTTTCAAAAGCTTTAAATTTATAAGACTGAAAATACCGGATAATTATATGGAAACACACGGGTAAAAGTATAACCCACGTATGTAGTATAATCTTTTTAGGTAAGACCAGGTCGTTCTACAGGGATTTGAGTAGTGTTCAAATAATCAGAAAGAAAATAGACTTTAACAATTTTAAAAGTAACTTTAATTATTACCAATGATAATTAGGATGACTACTCGAATACTTTAAAATAACTTATAAGTGTTGGAAATGATTTGACCTCAAAGATGGGGCATTAATTTTTAAAAAGGACTTCTCGTCAGAAAATGTTTTCACAAACTAACTTGTTTAACCCAAGACTTATATTTAGTTAACCAGACCAAATGTGTCACTCAAATAGTTTAGTTACTAGTATATCAATGCTTATTTGTTTATCAATTTACAAAAGTGGATTTCTCGGCACAAACGATAAAGACCATAGACAAATCTTTAAAACCACATAGATCATAACGGGTCTTTAGACCTATACCGATATGATTATATAATTTAAGTTGATAAGCAAAACTGGTAAGATAAGATATAATAGGATCGCAACATAAGCTTGAGATTAAAGAGATCAAGATCATACCAAACACTTATTTATTATCATAACATCATCGAGTAGTCATGAGATATTTAGCCTCTCATGGCTAAGGAGTTCATAACAAAAGTAGACTTAACATAAACTTCCATTATTTCAATAACTAAGTTGACAACCGCCTTCGTTCTTGATCGTTTGATCTTTATTCTTCAAAGGTAGTGGTGTTTTTTGTGTTTTTATGGATGAGGGACAAAAGGATTGGTATGTGTGTGTGAAGAAGAAGATTTGTAGAATGAGAGAGGAGTAAGAGGAATGAATTAAAAGTGAAATTTCATCCTTTATTTATAGGCTGAATTTGGGTGAAAAGTGCGGCGTACACAAGAAATTGTGCGGCGCACTTGGTGGTTAAATGCGATAGTATTAAATGCTGATTGAAGAAGTGCGGCGCACTAGGTAATATGTGCGGCGTACTTAGTGTGTTAATACATTTGCATTAAAGTCTTCATTTATTTCTTCTCATCAGATGGAAAGTGCGACGCACTTAGGTATAAGTGCGGTGGTTTTCGGCTATATAGGTAAGTGCGGCGCACAATAGTAGAGTGCGACGCACATCTTGTAATTTTAGCTTGAAATCTTTTCTTCTCTTTGTATTTGTCTTTCAAAGTACGTAATTTCTTTAGTTTTAGTTAGTAGTGTCTTCAAGTGAACCTGCAAGCAATTTAGACTATTAAGTATCGAAAGTTCACGAGAAATGATACAATATATACAAATAACGCCATAGAAAACATGTATAATTTGGGTGTTATCAGCATGCAACCATTACACTTAACACATAGAAGTTCAGAATT
Organism: Tanacetum coccineum; assembly: GCA_026074375.1. NCBI lineage: Eukaryota > Viridiplantae > Streptophyta > Magnoliopsida > Asterales > Asteraceae > Tanacetum > Tanacetum coccineum. Next base: position 11,775 of record BQNB010122488.1, read on the forward strand.
CGCATTAAGCTTGGAATGCTGCACATTTACAGTTTCGTTAGGTTCCACAACACAATTCTTATTTTCAAACTAGATTTAACAGTTCTAGAGTGGGCTTCTACTTTATTCTTCTGAGTACTACTTGGTGTTCACTGAATCTTATCTTTTTTTTGTATTGCCTGAAGGCTGTGATCCACTAGCACTAGTAGACGGTTTTACTCCTGTAAAAGACAACATAGGTTTGTTAGAAACTAGGTTTGATGAAACAGCTGTTTTTATGTTTGTGTTTCCTGAGGATGTGACGGTCTCAGTGAATCTAACTCTTTTGTCCTTGTTCTTTGGGGTCACATCCACTAATTTATCACTTGAATTGTTGATGCTAGGGCAGGTTTGTTTGATTATTATAAGCAACTCCTGAATTTGTTTGGTATACTTACAAGTAGAGTCTAAGGAATTATTTAGAGGATTTTGTGATTTTCCTTGTTTAACTACTTCCCTAAGAATCGCAGCTTGTTCCCGAGTGTACCTAAGGTAGTCAGAGTGAGCTGTCCTATTGTTTAACAATTTAGGGGCTATTGGTTCCACATCAAACTTAAGAATTTCTGGAGCAATAGTGTGTTTTGGTCAATATCATTATTTGGCTAATCTTTTCCCATTTAAGTTTTTTAATTCATCCTTGAGTGATGTATATTGGACCCTCCAAATCTTTTTCCTGAAGACTTACATTTAAATTAGAGAATTCCACAGACTTTTGATTGACTTGATTAATTAAAGCATCACATTGTTCTTTTGTTCGAATACGTGTTGGTTTAATCGAGTGATAAAGTTGCCCTTATTGTTTCCACAATGTTAATTTTCAGCAATATGTTTTGACACTATGTTCTAAATCCAATATTGCATTCGTTTACCACTCTCCTCTATGTCATACTTTGACCTTATTCCTCATTCAACATTTCCACTTAAAGGAATTTAATTTTCTCTCTTCAACTTCCTTTTGGCCGTGTCACATGTTCTCTTGATGATGATCGATCAATTCATTTATTCAAGTCGTTGATCAATTTTGGCACTTTTGATTTGAAACAGGAATTTTCCTTTTGAATAAATTTCCTGATTAAGTTGAGTATCAACTTCTAAAGAGATGCTTTGTTTCTTCAAGAGGTTGCTTAACTTCTGAACAGTTTACGTAAAGTCTTTTTTTACATGAAATCAGTTTATTGAGATCGGCTCTGTCTCAAGTCTTGAGATTCTTTTTACATTCATGCATTTCACAGAAGACATTATCCAACTGAAGACATTCTTAGTTATGGTTACACTATATCTTTGTTATGACTTGTTCCAAGTGTTGTTTTTCTTTTTAAAACTTGATACATTTTACTTCAAAAGTTTTGGACTCTAAATGATGTTGTTATATTCCTGTTCATTTGATGATAAGGAACTTTTAGACTTCAGTTCAGTTTCATCAATTCAAATATTGTTCAAATGTATTTGATTTTGTACTTTAGAGATTTTTCACAAATAGAATTATCTTCCTCATCCCTAAAACAATTTTGTTTGTTCTAACCCATACGATTCCCTCAATTGATGGTTGTGGTCATGGTTCTTTCTTTGATAACCATGTCAAAGCCAGCAAGATGGTGTTTAAGTTTCTTCAAACTCGTATTTACCATGCTGACTTTAGGAAATTCTTTTGGAACCTCGACTTTGGTGGGTCTACAATGCGACTTGATCTGAAGAATTCATAGGATTTCGAGACAAAAGTCTTGTTTAAATGTTAATCTCAGTTTGCGGAAACAAAAGCGTTTTTCAACAATCTTGAGAAAGTTGTGTTGAGTACAACATAATTCAAATGTGTGGTATTAACTTTCCTTTTCGAAAAACACAAATTTGGATATTGTTGTTTTAAAAGCATTTTTGATCAACTCTCATCTGCAAGCCATTTGGGTCTCTTCAAGACTCAGGAATCACAATAGCTCTAGTGCTCTTAATTGAACATTAACCATACATAAAAGCTTTGGTTCCAACTGTTGGCTTTCTTAAGATAAAAAATGATTTTGAAAACTAGAGCTTGTTTAGTGGTCCTGGCTCATTGATCGAGTGTTTTATAAAATTAATATATACTATAATATATAAACCTTAATGTGTAAATTAAGAAAATTACCAAAGTTACCCTTGTAAAATTCTCTCTCAAAAAATATATATAATATAATATATAATACGTATATTAAACCGGGTAAATATGATCACCCGGGTCGTTTCCCCAACGACTAGTGAAATTGAAACCACGTTTTAGTTCAGATTCTGATTTGAATGAAGCAAAGATATTTTGGATAAGCTATTATTACTAAATAAGAAGCAACAATTAAAATTGACAATAAAAAACGCGAAACGGGACACTAAAACTAAGGCTAAAAACCTAAATTCTATAAAATTAAACCTAATTTTTATTTTTCTTTTTAAATGTATTCTAAATGACTAAAAACGAAGATTAAAAAAAACTAGAACGAAAACGGAGTTAAAACGAGAGATAAAAATTAAAACCGAGAACGGGAACGAAAACCCGTTCTTTAAAAAATGAATTTTTGCAAAATGGACCCTACGAAAATGAAACTAATTTTCCTACAAACTTTATATAAAAAGAAAATTAAAAAAAAAGATTTTTATTTTTCGGATTATTTTTCTATTTTTTTATGATTTTTTAAAGTTTTTAAGGTAAATAAAAGATTAAAAATACTAAAATTATAGTAAAAATTCTAGAAAAATTACGGAAAGTAGCTTAAGCTATAAGAAACCTAGGAAAAATAAGCTCAAAGTTGTAGCTTATAAAATAAGCCACGAAATAAGCTTAATAGCTTATATAGCTTATAGAACTAAAAGGTGTATAAAGGTTAAATGGAAGGAAGGTAGAACGGATGAGCTATTGTAGCATACTGGTTAAGGTGTTGGTGTTGTATGAGGGAGGTCGTGGGTTCGAGTGTGGTGGTAACCCCTTTTTGCTCTTTTTATTTTTTTTGACTTTTTTGAAAAACTAAAAATTGGGACTTATAAAGGACACTAAATTAAGCTATTTTAATAAAAGGAACTTATGATAAAACTAACTAGTAAGCCCTACATCAGCTTATTTATAAGCTGTTTACAGAAAGTGAGTGTTTGGGATTGGTTTCACTAAAGCAGCTATAATAAGCTCAAATTAAGCTCAATGTAAAAAAGAAAAAGTGTTCTAAATAACTTATAAGTTGCTTATTTTAAGAATGAAAAGAAACTTAAGCTAGAAACACTTAAAGCTAGCTAAAATTGAAGGTGAAAATGCTAAACTCAGGAATAAGCATGAAAAGCACAAAATCTATATAAGCTCAAATACTCAAAAAACAAAACTAGAATATAAGCTTCTGAAAACTAGATAAGCTACTTATAATCTATCTATTTAAGCTATAAAAACTACTATTTTAAGATGGAATTAAGATTTTAAGAAACTAAGTATCTAACCTACTGTTTTTGGCTTTTGAGGTTTTTGAAAGACTTTTGACAGCTAAATTTGACTAAGTAAATAAGCTAGAAAATGAAATTTTAGTCTTAATCTATATTAAGCTATAGCTAATCTAAGTCCTACTTTAATCTTAGAAACTAAAACCTACTTTCACTTAACTAAAACTAGGCTAAAGGTGACAGCAGTACTAACTTTAAGTTAGTACTGGTGCACTTTGCACAAGTGCAATACCAATAGTGCAGGTTACCCTGGGGATTCTAATGCACTAAACACACTCAATTGAGTGTGTTAAGTCCAAATTTAAGCACACACAAGCCAAAGGGTACCTAGAATATGAGCATAAACGGACACATCCTAACACTTATAAACTAAGAGTGACTTGGTTGCTGGAAAACCCATTTAAGATAAGCCCATAACTTTTTGAAAAATGAAAAAAACTTTTGAAACCTCTTCTGGCCTTAATGATTCATTTGTTGAAATCCTACAGCATGTACTTAAACAATTTCAAAAAACTCACTAAGACTTTGGGAGGTTCAAAAGTAGCTTAAACCAAAACACATCTTTACGACTAAGACAGTTTTTTGATTTGGCTATACTAAATTTGAAATCTAGTCAAACAAGTGCTTAATACTCCAGACAATAAACAAGTTAAACTACTTTAATAGCATGACTTAACAACTAAATAAGCCATAATCTATGACTTAGCTATTTTAACTATATTTTTGTGGTTTTTTTAGAGGTTTTTAAGACAATTATATGAAAATCTATGATTCAAACTAAGAAAGTTAAAAACAGATAAACAACTATGATTATTAGCAAGATAAAACTCAAATAAGACACCTAATAAGCAAAGGAATAAGCCAAATAAGCAGATCTAAATACTGGAAAGCAACAAGAAATCACTATTTAAAGCTAGAATAAAAGGAAATGAAAGAGAAACTTACAAACTCCTCTAGCTAAACAAGAGGACCAATAAAGGCAGCTACAAGCTCTCCTAGCTTATGAATAAGCTAGGAGTTAAGTCCTTGAGAACCCTTCCATGTTTGGTTCTCCTTCCAAAAAGCTCAATAATCCACAAGTGAAAGTTAAGATGATTAAAGGTTTAGATATGATTAATTCTGAATTCAATAAGCTATTTACTCTGCTTATAGGACTGATAGAGCTTTAATGAGCTTATAGCTTATTGAGTACACTTGGACTTATTAAGACTTGCTTATGAAAAAGAAATTGGGAAGATTAAGAAAAACTGAATTTCATTAATAAAAAGCTTTCTTACATTACTTAAAAGGAAAATTACAAGATTAAAAACACCATTAAGCTAGAAATTAAAATTTAAGCTACAACTAAATTAAGCTACCACTAGATGGTGTGTGTGTGAGAAGTGTGCTCTTATTTATAGCCTGCCTTGGAAGATTCTAGCCCTCTTGCCTTGCTCTCCAAACTTTCAATCTCAACCAATCATTTGAGCTTCTATTGTGGCCGTTTGATCAATTTGTGGACACCTGAGGATTGCCAGCATGTCATCTATTTTGTGGACGTTTGTGCCAAACACGCCATCAGAGATTATTTTGTGGAGTTTTTAGCACCAAAACCCACATTCCATTTGTGCTTCACCATTGCTACGTGGCATATGCTTGATAGAGGGATACTTAGAGCCTTGATTTGACTAATCTCTCCCTGCCATCTTGTAAACGATCACTTGAATTGACCTAAGCACCCTTTAATTTCTATTTGCCCCTTGTTTTTAACTGAGGGTGAAAGTGGGATGATGGGTGAATAGTAAATGGGTTTGGCGCCCAAATTTTGACAGTTAAATCGGTTATAACTTTGATAATTTTGCAAATTTGGCCCTTGTGTTCTCTCTTCCTTTTTTAGTTATAAATAACTTTTGACAATTGCAAAACTGGCCCTTGTGGTTGTTATAAAAGGAAATGGGCTAAGTTAAGTGGGCTTTTGAGATCCGGGTGAGGCCCAATTAGAGGAGGGGACATTTTTGGACTTTTGTGAAACTTTGAGGGTTAAAATGGAATATTGTGGTTCTTGTTGACTTTTGTTGACCAATGATTGACTTTTCTTTGACTGGATTTGATTGAGGCTTGACTTTTCTGGCTTCGGCTTTGATTCTTTGCGCTTATTCTTTTGTACCTCTTATATTCTGTGTAGTGCTGACATCGTTTTGATATTTTCTTGTGATTTTGTTATATCCGTACCTGCATCAAACATAACACTAATAACAAGCTATAGTTTGCCATTTTTGGGCTGTTTGGGTTTAATTGGGTTATTTTATGATAAATGGATATGTGTATTCTACACTCTATCTAAATTTCCCCAAACTAACAGATTGCTGTGTCCTCACGCAATATTCATGCCTTATAACCAAATATCTCGAAACTTCCACACAACTTAATCCTTTGAAATGTAGCAAAGATTTTTGTTGAAGAGGAGATAAAAGATCAAAAGTTTATTAAAAAACACCGATATTCCCATTTTTCTAAGATTTTTTTTTTTTCTCTTCTTTATGATTTTTCTTGATAATTAAACATACCTAATAAACTTAATTTGTGTTTTTAACATATGTATTGTTTTCATTTAACCTTATTGGTAACTTTTAGGATCTTAGAACATAAAAGCAAAATTAAGTGGTCTAAATGATAACTTCATCATCGCGATTTTTTCACTTTTACCATGCTAAGCTTAAAAACAAGTTCACTGCTAAATTACGAACTAAGATGCTAAGACTACTTTTATATTTCATACTTGTGGAATTCCTCTTTACCTTGAAATTAAATCATATACTTTAGGTGTGTGTGTTTTACAATTAAAATTTTAAACCATTAATTCCACTTATTTAGATAGATGTAAATCCGACATGCTTTAAACATGGGCCTTTTGGGCAAATATGTTAAGTCGTCTTAGAAAGAAATACATCTCAAAGCAAACATAACAAACCTCCTTAGCTAAGATTATCGTTGCGTTTTCCTTGGTCCCTATGAATGACTTTCTTCTCTATCATTCACACCGTCCATCGGGTAAGTTTGACTATGGCTTTTGACACCCAATCTGGAGATTACTAACCGAACGCAATGAACTTCCGATAAGCAAACACACTTGTAGTCTTTTGACATATCCTTAGGCTCAATCCGAATACCTTGGTTTTAGATAATAAATACTTTACTATTTATTTTCTAAACATGCAACATTATTGTTTACTATTTTAATTATCTAGGGTAGGAATTGGTATACCTTTTCTTTCGACGAAACATCGGCTTCGCCTCCAGACAAGAGCTCGCGTACTTATTATGATACCAATCGTAAATATACCATCCATCCATCTCTTTCTTTCGATGTCAACATGGGAGGAAACGCCAAATGCCATGTACTTTATTGCGATGGAGTTTGTATATTGATTATTTACACTTAGGATTTATAACTTGCATCCTTTTTATTCACCAACTACATTTTTTAGATTTTTTTAAGAAAAAAACTAAATAACACTTAATTAATTGATTTAACACATTATTTTTGCAAATAGAAAAATTTCGTTTTAGAAAACCAAAGTATAAACTCGAACTAAAATTCTTATTTACAAATGATTAGCTATTATCATCGATAAAGCTTTTTCTCTGAATATGTTGATTAGACTTTTAAGAGTAAAACTCCAATTTGTAAAAATTAAAGAGAACACATATAATTAATCATTTTAAGTTTCTTAGGGGATAGAAAAATCACAAGTTTATTCTTATAAGCTTTTAGTTTTCCAATAAACTTTGTTTTTGCAACCTAATTGAAACAACACTACTCATCTCTTATTCTCTCACAACAAGAACTTTTCTAATACTTAGCTATATAAATCCAATCGGCTTATTTAAAATAATGAGCTTAGCACAAGTTTTATAATTTTACTAATGATTTCAAGTCTAGCATGTTGAAAGTATACATGAGACTAGCACAAAACTATCATCATTAATTGTTAGGGAGAAATGATTGAACTCTAATCGTCGCGAATTCCGGGTCAAAAATACTTTTATTACTTCACAACGGGAAAACCTACATTTTTGTCTTAACACTTATATATATATATATTTTTTTTAACATATTTAACTAAATAACAAGACTGAAAAATTTAAAATTTTTGCTATTTTTGTGGGAAAACGGGTACGTGAGAACAAAACAATAAGCAAGCAACATCAAATCGATAGATTCCCTTCCCCAAACTAAAACGAAACATTGTCCTCAATGTTTAAAGTCGGGTCTCTACGAAAATCTAAGCCGTTTATGAGGTATGCAAAGATAAACGTTAAATCGATAATGATGAAAGGATATGGATCTCCCCAAACTAATTTCGAACAAAGGATGAGAAGCTCGAGTAGAACGGGACAAATCACCGGACACGAGAAGCTTCAAAATTTGTTGGGAGAATCCTGCAAAAATCACAACAAGCAAACAACAAACATCGAGAAATCGGAAAGAGTACAAGCCTCTCTCAACACAACACATTGGATAATAGAAAGAAAATAGAGATGATAAGCATGGGGTGAACTCCCACGAAGCGGCTTGTTTTTTTTGGCCACCGAGTCGCAAGCTTGACTCGATCCCTGAATTTAGTTGTCCTTAGGGAAAGTCTGGAGGTCCAGAATAACCAATGGTGGTGTATCCCCTCTATAGTAATGCTTTAAACGGTGGCAGTTGACTTTGAAATTAGAACCATCAGCATGAGACAACTTGGCAGTGCCATAAGGATAAACTTCGGTGATTGTGAAAGGTCCGGACCATCGGGACTTGAGCTTTCCGGAGAAAATCTTTAATCGGGAGTTAAAAAGCAAGACTTGATCACCAACATTGAAGATTCGGTTCTTTATCTTGGAATCGTGTAGTTTCTTTGTCTTCTCCTTGTAGATTAGCGAATTCTCGTAAGCTTGATAACTAAAGCCAGTATACAAACAGCCTATGAGGTACTTTTGGGCTTAAAATTAAGCCCCTATAAGGATCCTTATGGCTTAAGGGCTTATATGCCCTTAAAGCTTATCCACCTAGCTAC
>BQNB010122489.1:3067-14138 GCA_026074375.1 Tanacetum coccineum
TCCTTGTTAAACCCGAATCCAAGCTTCCCAACACCTTGAGTAGTCTTAGGTAACCTTAGAATGAACACTTGAATGCTTGGATTGCCTTGGTTGCAAAATTAAAATGAAACCCTAATTGTTGGAAGTTTTGAGGAGGGGGAAAGGGATTTTTGCTTTGATTTTTCTTGTATGAAAGTGTAAAAGGATTATGGACCTAGGGCTTTCTTTATATAGTACCTTGGAAACTAGGAAACAACCTTAAATCTAAACCATGGGAGCAAATGGTTTGTGTACAAGTTGTAAGAAGCCTCTCCTCCTCCCTAGGCAAGGGTGCGGCAAAAGAGGGCTCAAGGGTACAAGGATTTGACAATTTCTAGTATCTTGGGTCCAAGTACAACTTTGTGTAAGGATTTACAAGTTGTAGGAAAGTCTTAATAGGGATTAAATGAATTATTTCATGTGTAAAAACCTATGACCGGTTTTAAGATGATATAAGTGAGAAAAATAATTAAATTTTGAGTATTGGGTATAAATGTGGGTATTTGTTTGACAAACTATGGTTAGCCAAAGAACATATGGAGATATTAGACTGAGTGAGAAACAAAAGAACCACCTGCAGTGGATACGGTTACAAAGTGCTTTTAATTGACCGATGCACGTCATACCAAATAGCTAGGTAATATACTTTAACATTAATAAAAATATCTGACATTAATGCGCTCTTAATTCTTTTGTTAATTTGATTAGTTTCATATTTCAGGTTCGATATCAGAAACGATGTTAATCCCGTCATGAGGTTCCAATGTGAAAATTTTACAGCGCCTTTTGTATGATCAAGGTTTGTTTATGGCACTTCTACTCACCATAAATCTGCTTTTTTGTGCAGCCCATCTTACTTGAAAATGCGAATTTACTATGCGGTTCTGTTAACATTTTCTATACAATTTTAAAATAAATAACTTGGTTTTCTCAACTGTTGGAACGAATGGACATATTCTTCTATTTTTGAAAGACCACGTCACATTCTATGTGAAGTTTATTAGTGGCAAACAATTGATGCTTAACTATATAGATAATAGATATTTCAAACGTGGTTGATAGTACATGATAGTCGTATATATACGAGTGACTTAAAAGGCATTTTCCAACCAGCTAACTTACACATATTAGGTTAGTAGGACTTCTTGCACGCACAACCTTGACACACCAATTTTATCTTCATTTGGAATTCTGGATAAAGGTACAATATGTTATGTGTTACTCCGTGCGTCCAATGTTAGTTCACTTTGTACTTTTGGTTGTCAACCTAGCCTTCTTAAGTATCACAGATTCATGTGTTTTTATAAATTTCACTAACGCTTTTCTATCAGTATCAAGCATTGCTTTTATAAATTTGTTCACTAACATTTTCAAAATTGAATGACAGGTGAGCTACTGTATTCATAAGTCTAAGCCTTTTTTATATGCTGGCAGCATCAATTAGACTCCGTACGCGTATCAAACGCAAACTACTCATTGAACCGGCCCATTGAACAAAATCTGGATCTTTACGACTCTGTACTCCGGAATCGTTCGCATCTGGGATTACCAGTCTCAGGTATGAAATTGTTACGGTGCGTAGCAAGTGCATAACAGCTTAGTGGAATCTGTTTTCATATTAGTCTTTAAATGTAGGTAAAATGCAAAATGAATTGTAGTTTGATTTACTGTTAGGGGTTTTGGTTAGTCGTTTTTAGCATATGGACAAAAAGGTTTTCTCTATCTATATATCAGATGCGGCCAACTACCATAATTCACCCGTTCTAACATACTATCAGAGGTGTTCACTACGAGTTCAGACTTGGGCCAGTTCTAAATCCTAAACACATTAAAAAGGAGAATCGGGAAGTTTAGACTAATAATATTTTGTCATCATGAGTACATACCGAAAAACATTATATGGAGTAGTTTTCTTACAAAACATTTCAATACATACTTTTGGATCCCAACAAAAGGGTTCCAACAAAATCTTCCAGGAATTTGAGTTGTTTACATGGCACCAAAAGGTACTATTTTTCATTTTCTTTAAGAGTGGTCCTTTTATATACTTTCTCAATAATCGGTAAATTTAGTTGCTTGATGTGAACTGTGACAACCATGACTTGAGCAGGTTAGTCAAACCGTTAGTGTTGACTTATGAATCTGTTGTAATGTATGGTTTATGTGTTTATATGCGTTATGTGGATTGTGTGAGAGTTGGTAATCAATCCATTGAGCGTGATCGTCTCATTGAGATTGGATTGGTGATGAGTTTGGTTAAGTTCCTTTCTTTCACTTTTGGTGGCAAGGAAATGACTTTTGTGATTTTGGCGTTTTTGCGTTAATTGTGTAAGTATTATTACGTATACGTATTTATGTGTTAGTAAAATTATGTATGAATAGGCTTTAGTGGTTAGAATAAGAATGAAATAAAATTTCTATTTTTGGAAAGTTAGGTTTAATAAGAGTGAAAAGTTATTTATTTTAAAAGCCTAGTAAATTGCGTTTACGCAAAAAGGTTTACTCAAATAAGCTTAGGTTTTTATAAAAACTTAATGTAATGTTAATAAATATGTAATTAATAAAAAAAAATATATGCATACATATATTCGGCCGGTTTTGGTAAAAAATGAAAAAAAGAAGAAAATCAAAGCCCAATTTAACTAGGACTCTAATTAGGGAATTTTGTATCCTATATATACTAACTCATAATACCCTAAGAACGAAATTTTCCTCCTCTCCTCTTGCATTAGTCGGCCGAATACCTCAAGAAAAGAAGAAGAAAAATTAAGGTTTTGATTTTTGAAGAAAACAAGCTTTAAGGTATGTTTATTTTTCTTAATTAGTTTAATTATTGATTTAATTCATGTAACAAGAGTTATGGTGGATCTAGAGTTTCATAATATTCTTTAAATTATAGTTTATATACTAATTAGGGTTCTTGGTAATTAATTAGATGCGCGTTGGTGTAATCGTTAGGGTTTAGATAGCGTTTGAACTTGTTTTAGGTTTGAGTAGAATTTAGGGTTGTGTTGTTTTATGATATCTAGAGGTTAGAAGCATGAATTGTTATGATTCCAGTGCCTATGATGTAGCTCATTGAGTCTAGTTTCCAGATTGTCTATCCTCGAATGATTTCGAGTTCGGGAAGTTAGTCAATCGGTCCGTACAAGAAAAGTTGTCAAAGCAGTAAATTCGGGTCAGATTTAGGTCAGATTGTGAGGTGTAAAACACCTACTTAAATTTCGAATTAGGATTATCCAACTTAGTGGAGTTTAGTTATATGTGTCTATTAAAAATCTTCCAAAGGAGAGCTTTTGATTTGGAGTCTAAGTATGGTTTTTAGGCCCAAACTTTTTAGTGTTCGACCAGATCCGAATCTGAGTAGTTGGAAGTTTGATTTTATTTGAGGCATTTAGGAGTGGAAATAAATTACTAAAAAATCACGGAGTTAGTAGACTCATGGTATTGAATGCGTGGTTTTTGGTAGAATTAATAAAGCTCAGTAGGTAAGGTTCAGAAAATGATAAAGTGACACTAAAATTTTACGTTTTAGGGTAAATTGTAAAACTTTGGAAAAGTGTGTAAACATGTTGGTTAAGGTTGGGCATGGTGTCGAGGTGACCCATGAGGGTAATTGGACACCTTAGACATCCATCATATGATTGTTACATGTGCATAAGCTTTTGGCTTAGTCAGGTGTAACACGTGTTTGTTTGATTGTTTAGTTTTGTGCAAGGAGTTTGGAATTGCTTAAGCATCAGGTAAGTTTCATAGTCTCACTTTTTAATGTTTCTACATTTGGGATGGAAATGATGCAAAGAGGTTTTGAAATGTTTTAGTTACTATGATAATGTGTTTTAAATGAGGCATGGGCTATACGTGACTATTGTATGTTATATGCTACTTGCTATTTTGGTATGGATTGTTGTGCTTGAGCGTGACCATCTCAAGGCATTGATAGATTGTTAGTAGTGAGCGTGATCATCTCATTGTTGTAGATTGTTATTAGTGAGCATGATCGTCTCATTGTTGTAGATCAGGATAGGTTTTGTTCCTATGTTTGTGATTATTGAGCGTAAACGTCTCAATGTGGATTGATGTGATTGCATGTTAGCTTGTATGATAGTTCGTTGTACATCCTGCTATGCTATGTTTTATTTATCATAGTGATTTTAAAGCGAGTTATTGGCGTGTCTTAAACCTATGACTCTCACCAACCTTCGTGTTGACGTTTTTAAGCATCATTTTCAGGTGAGCATTCATGAGGATGATAAGACTAAGAGAAGTGGCTAGAAAGACCATTAGGATTTCATATGGAGTTTGCTCTTGAGTCTGGTTTCGTGTTTGTTGCATGGATTCTCTTGAATGTTATTTGGCTTTATTAGGTTTGTAAGACAATATGTCTTTGTATTAGTGAAACCCATTTTCATTAATGCAAGACGCCATTTCTTTTGTGTTTCAGTATTGTCATGACACATTGTGTCTTTTATATTTAATAATGCATATAGTGATTCTCTATTGTTGACACCATTGTGTTGTGATGATATCCATAATGTTACGCCTCATGTTTCCGCCTTGGCGGGGTGTGACAATAGTTAATACTGCTGGTATAAAAATTCATACTGCTAGGTTCAGTTAATACTGCTAAGTACATGTGGATTGGAATTATCCTTAGATGCTAATTTGAGAAAAGGAAACTACTGAAAGCATGGATGTTCTTTAAGTGTTGGTTTTAATCACCACATAACAACTGGTCATCAGTTCACCATGTCTAACAGACATCAAGAACTGGCTAGTCTAGAGCAAACGGATTCTGGTAAAGACTTTTCAAATTCGTTGATAGTTGATAGTTTACTCAAAACTATATGGTTATCAATGCACCATGTTATTGCAATGAAGCATTGGCTATTCTAGGGCAAACAACAACTGGTAAAGAATTATCAAATCCGTTAATGGCTGATAGTTTGCCAAAAACTATACAGTCTAATGATCCACCTCTCTCAAGAGGTTACACACTTGGAAGTAGGGAGGACAATTTAAAACTAATGGAATTGATGGAATTTGTACCAAAATTATGTTACTTGGTGAGCAAAAATAATAGAGAGAAATTGTGAGCTCAAAAACAGAAAGAGAGTTGTGTGAAAAATAGAAAGAGTGAATTGGTGAGCAAAAAGAATTGAGAGATAATGTGTGAGCATAAAAACAAAAAGAGAGAAAGTGAGATTGGTGATGGACAAGTTCTTTGGAGGAATTTCAAGTTAATACTGGTCTCTTCAAGTTAGTACTGTTAGGCACTACTTAGTACTGCTGGGTATTGCTTAGTACTGCTAACCATCCTTTAGTACTGCGGGGCTTAAAGTTAGTACTGTTAGGCTAATTTTACTACTACTAGAAGACCGTTAGTACTTATTGACCCATAACTAAATCTCCTTCCCAAATTTCTAGCCATTGCTAAATTTCCACCTATCGCCATGCTTATAGGCTGTATGGTTTGACTAATTGAAGATTTCTTAATCTTTCTATAAACTTAAAAGATTTCTTCAAGATAAGTACAAATCTTCTTCAGTCAGTGACACTTTAAACTTTTAAATACTCTCATAACTATCAATTAACTCTACCAAATATCCATACTCTCTCTCACAAACATATCCCAGCACCTTAATCAACTTTCTATTCATCAAATAGCTACTTTGGAGTTTTGCGACAAGCATAACATGGTGGCATACTTGGAAAAACCAGAGGGAAGTGCAGAGTTTCATCAGATCATTGATTTCCTAACTGCTAGTCACATTCACTATGCCCTCACAGAGAATCCAACAATATATGCTTCATTTATCAAATAATTTTGGACAACAGCTACTGCTAACACAAATGTTCATGGAGAAGTAAAACTAACTACTAGCATAGATGGACAAGCCAAGACCATCACTGATAAAAACTCTTACTTTAAAGGCGATCAACTCTCTTTTGTGCATGAATTTAGAGGCTGAGGGGAAGTCTACTCTACTCAAGAGACTCTCACTCCTATCTTTCTTAGAGCTGCCACGGGAGTGCCATGTTAGGCATATCTTTTATGTTTTTCTTGTTTAGGTGTGTAAGACCTGGTCATTCTCTAAACCGTAGGTGTCTTAATGTGTGCAATGTTGCTGCAGGATCTTTGTCTTGGCTCTTTCTAGATTCTATCTGCTGGGTGATTTCCTAACTCGTTCGGTTGAAGAAGAATATAGCTTGATCGGTCCTTGAAGATTTGAGCTCGTTTGGTCCAAACTAGTGAAAGCTTGTTCGGCTGGCACAAGAATGTGCTCGTTCGGTCGTTGAACAACTTGTACTCGTTTGGTTCCTTCACAAGTGAACTTATTCGGTGCTTCTCGTTATTGCTTGTTCGGTCCTTGATGGAATTTTACTCGTTTGGTCCTTGAGAGTTTGTCTTGTTCGGCTCACTCTTGTTTTAGACAGTTTTGACAAAACGAATCCAAACACCCTTTTTCTTGCAAAATCGCCACAAATAACCTGTAATTCTTCAAGAAAACGCTATAAGGGTTTATGATTAGTACGAACAAGTAATGATTACACGATCCAAGACCACGAATTCAATCAAGACGCTTGTTTCCTTTTTTTTAATGTTGTACCACAAACAAGAAAAAAAAATCTAGACTCTTTTTCTTGTCTTTTTTTATATGCAAACCAAAAAAATACACCTTTGTTTTTAATTAACTTTTTCGAACCAAAAGAACAAAAGAAAATCACTAGATCTTTGATTGCTTACAAGATGGTTTTGATGATATTAATTTAAACACAAACCATCTATGAATCAAGAATAAAAAAAACAATTAATCAATAAAAAAATTTGAAACCCCCTCTTTTATTTAATAGCCGAAACCCTAAAAAAATTAAACACAAACCAAATCAATTCATCAATCTTGAAGGCTCTGATACCAATTGTAGGTTCCATGATCATTCATATAAACCTTTAACAATGATATGTAGAATCAAGAGATTAAATTAAACAAGGATTGATTGAAAATTTGAAAGAGAACAATTTGGTGGCTAGAAACCCTAAAAGTAATATTGACTAGCTAACCTAAGAATGAGAAAAACATAGAGTATTTATACTCTAAAGAGGATCAGCCTAGGAGGCCTTTGAGGGCTTTATCTGGGCTTTTTGTATCTTGGCCCGTTTACATCATTAAAACATTACAATTAATTAACTAACTATTGAGCTATGAAATGCCAATTTTCTTCAAGACCGGGCTTCACTTGTTAGACTATGAAATTGTGTTTCTAACATCATACCTCCTACATCTTCATATTTGAGATTCTTTGGTTTCTGTGCTTCAGTCTGAGCATTCAAGATTTGTTTGGAAAGATCCAAGCCAATAGTCATAACTAAGGCTCGAACTCTTAACGGTTTAATCCGCTCTTTCCTGCTCAAAACATTAGTAACAACATTTGCTTTCCCCGGATAATAACGAATTTATATCTGTGGTGGTGTCGTAACTACTAAGCTCTAGGGTATTACGTAGACGTTGAAAATGGTGTATTTGTATATTCCTTAATGACGAGTAAACTTGTTAGTGGATCATCCTAGGGTGACTAGGGATGCGTCTTGATTTTTGGACACAGGATTTTGTATAAAATGATGTCGGCTTTATATAATAATGTGGTATAAGAGTTTACTTAGTTATTATGATAATTAGTTGGGGCCCTCATGATAAATACGTTTTATGAATATGCACACAAAACTTGATATAAATAGAAAATTATTTCATGACAAGAAGTTTTAAGGTGACTACTCTCAGCATTGCATGGTCCTTCCTGAATTATACATAGTTGATGAGGCCATGTATATTTGAGGACTAACGATGCTATGCTAATTTTTGTCAAAATAGTGTATATGATTTTAGAATGACTTACATGAATAATTAGAGAACTGGAGTAGATTGTTAGAAATTTCACAATACATAGATTTGATAGATAATTTGGAATTGTTTAGTACAACGAAAGTTTTGACACCCCCAAATTTACACGCAGCGAAACCAACTATTTGGGTGTTAAGTAATAGTACAATAGTCACAAGATATAAGGAACGACTCGAAAAGAGACGTTGTAAAACATAACCCATTCCAAAAGAAAGTTCAGAGTGCAAGCGTTGTCCCAACATAAAGACTACCAAAGTACGAGTATTCAACAAAGTATCAAAGCATTATTTTTTAGGAATGGAAATCATGTGATTTAACAAAAATCATTTTTAAGTGCAACTTTCTCCTCGTTCCAAGCTCCAAGTTCATAGCTTTGATTACCTGAGATAAACATGCTAAAAAGTCAACGAAACATTGAGTGAAATTCATAGGTTTATATAAGCATAAAGATTTAGAACACAAATATTAAATCATCGAAAAACTTGTAGATCAAACAAGTTTTAATTAATAATGCATTGAGCTCGTGACAACCGATCCCTTTGATGAGAAAAATAAAAGTTTTTGGCCCCCAAAAGATGTATGTTATTAATGCTATAAATTAACCTTTTACATCTCATAATAATATATCCGTTTAGTGGGGTTGTTCCAAAAGGATTCAGACCCAAGGACGGGGAGTCACCCCATAGTAACTATTTTTATATAGCACTAGCGTCAACCCTTCACATGTAGTTAACGGTTTCACGATATTAGGGTCCTTTACAATAGGTACTCAAGCATTAGATCATACATCTGTCCAGGCAATACGGAAAACAATATGTGTTCAGTTTTATGAAGACAACATGTATCTCCCTCGAGGGTTTTTAAGAAAACATTAAGTAAAAGGCGAAGCTATGTAACTCACCGTGAATAGAAGTGCCCGATCAAGGAAATCATCTAAAGGAGGTAGAATGTCCAAAAATCAACCGCGACCTATGTAAATAATAAAAATATGCTAATAATATTCATATTATATAAATCATGCAACATGTCATAATTATAATGTGTTGTGTGTATATATAATATATAATAATATATATATATATATATATATATATATAGTATCATTTTCTTTGCAGAACCACTTTTTTGTACAGAACCTACAGAACCAATTTTAAACCATTAGATTATTTTATTAATGGATGAGATCATTTGTGCCATTATTGTAATTAATGTAATTTAGAAGGAATCTTAGGTAAACTTCTTTAAATGACTTTAGGGCATTTAAGGAATTTCAATATTTTTATTTTCTCATAACTGTCCTAGAATTTAGTAGTCATACAGTTAATTTAATATGTGTAACCCTTTCTCTCTCAAATATCTTCCTCAAACCCTAATTTATCTTTTGCAGCCACCACAACATGCTCCAATAAAAAAAACCATTGTCGAGCCATATTAGATAATTGTTTCGAGGGTTGAATTTGGTGTTATTCATCAAATTAAACATAAACTCATAAAACTTTTAAAAATTCTCTCCTAATTTATCTCGCCATGAATCTTTGCAGTTCTAAGAAAAAATAACAAGATCCGGCTAAATGCATCTTCATTCAAGAACCGCCACACAAAATGTTATATGCGGCTTCTCTCTCAAGATATGTCGTTAGCGAAAAAAAGATAAACCAGTCAAGAACACTTTAAGATCGACGCAAACTTGTCACACGAGATCCGTTGAGTTACCTGTACTAGTTGGGGGTAAGTCCATAAATCAATTTTCAACCCCTTAAATCTTTTATAGGGGTCGGGTTTTTTCAAAAGCCGCTATCATTGTTTTAGTCATTTTCCAGCGGGTTTAAAAAGTACATGTGAACATTGAAATCTCTTTTATTTGTATATTCAATTGCAATATTGAGTTTTCCATATGATATCCGCCCTTTTTTCCTCTTCTCTTCAAAAAATCGTTGGAAAAAAAATTATGTCATTTATCTATATTGTAAATACATGTTTGTTACTACAGTGATGATGATGTTGCTGTATGTTTGTGTTTCATTTGGTTTCGAATCTCGCGTATTGACCTATAAATTTGAGAGTGCAATTTAAGGTTTGTTATAGACTCATAGGTATATTTAATTGGTGATTTATATTTTGATTTTTTTATTAAGGCTTAATTCAATAATTCTAAACTAAATACAACCAAAAGTTATCGATATATGATGTTAAAAAAAATTATGGATATATATATATATATATATATATATATATATATATATATATATATATACGGGTTTGGTCAATGCTTGGAACCTTGATATTGTTTATGATATCAAACAGCTAGTATTGGTTAATGTTTGGATTTTTTGGATATTTAATTGTTGAGATTGTAACTAATGTAATAGAGTCTTTCGGTGATAAAATAAGCTAATTGTTTGGTGTAGATTTGGGCAAATATGTTTATAATAGTTTGTATGCTTTTCGTCTTATATGAACAAACACATGTTCTTCTAATTGAAAGTAAGTTTGCGTATGTGTATCTAGTTGATAAAATAGCTAATGTTTGTAATTTCAGGTATTTAACATATATGATAAAGAGTGCATATATGTTTTAACGAATTTGACGAGAAACCGCTGTTTGCATATATGTTCTTAGAATGGTGCTTATATGTTCTAACGAATTTGATGAGAAAGTGAAGCGTGCACATATGTTCTTGGAATGGTGCTTATATATTCTAACGAATTTGATGAGAAACTGAAGCGTGCATATATGTGCTTGGAAGAGTGCATAGATGTTTTTTATTGATAGTTACATCTATATTTAACACATTTGTATTTGAATTGTATTTTATTTTATATCAAATTTTTTTGTATATTATTTATATTTTGGTTTGTTATAAATTTAGAGGTTACATGTGTATGTTTTGTTTTTGGATATAAATTTTAAAAATTAAAGAATGTACACTACAAACATATGTGCAATTATCATTTTAAGAAGATAAAAAGATTGATGGCCAACCAATTATACGCACGAAACATATGTAAACTCAAAATATTAAAAAAAACACCTATTCACTTGATTTTTCTAAATACATGAATCCTTAAAAAAATAAAAAATAAAAAAAAATTAATGAAAAAATTAATTCCAAAAATTTAGAGGTTTAAAAAATGTTTTTTAATAAAAAAAT